>PVJH01004039.1:0-131968 GCA_004026705.1 Nesogale talazaci
CATGAACATCCTACACAAGCCAAATGTGGATTCCAGTCAAAGGATGACCAGGGGGGAGCCTTCTAAGAGAAGAAAAAGTTAAGAATCTGACATTCGCACTGCAGTCAGCTTGCCCTGTTAGTACATGTTCTTCTAGACTGGTCTTGGAGTGAATCATGATTGTACTGGCTTCTGATCTTCCATCCTGAGTATAATTGGGGTGGGATAAATGCTAACAGATTAGGTCCTAGCACTGCAGATGGAGCACCAAGCTAAAGAGGAAGAGACTAGTAGGAAGAATGCAGTCTTTGGAGTATAAAGAATAAGGTATAAGTGGCAGTGAGAGTCTTTCCAGGGTTGATTGTGTGACCTGGTGCAAGCTGTGCACAGGGCCTTTCCCTGAGAAGTAGGCTTACAAACACCCATTCAAGGCCTTGTGCCTCCACCCATATATCAGTTTGTCATTTTTGGTGTTTTGTGTATTGTGAATACCCACAGAGTCACTCATGGTGGACAAGTTTTACTACAAAGCTAAACTAAAGCAGAGTAGAGAAAAATACTTCTGAAAATTAGCCAATGAAAACTCTCTGGATTAAAACAGAATATTATTGTGCTGAAAGATGAACTTCATGGATTGGAAGGCAACAATGTACTTGAGTTTGCCAGTGATCATGAGGATGATGCCAGACCAGGTAGTAATTAATTTTTTGTATGTGTTTTTGCCCTGAGGTGTAGTCACTTCGAAAGCAATTAACAAAATAAAAACCTTGTGAGATGAAAAGAGATACTGCATTGAAAGCATGCTTAGACAAAATTCTAGTAGTTGATTTTCATAGACTTGGTTCTCTAGAGAAATAAAACCACTGAAGCTTATATATTCATATAAACAAAGAAATTTCTCTAAAAAATGTTCACATGTTGTAGCAGCTAGCAAGTTCCAAGTCCATGAGTCAAAGGTCAGACTAGAGGCTTCTTCTGATTCACAGAGCTGTGGAATCTGATAAAATTAAGATTGGCTAAGTATGGAGGTGAATATATTCAAGGTCAACAAGCAATATGTCAGGCTGTGGAGTCACAGGCTGAAGAGATTAATGGTTCCTAGGATTGGCAGGCAGAATGACAATCTCTTAGCTCCAAAGAACTCTATACCAATTAACCTGAGAGATGGAGTATATAAATCCAACAAAAAGGAAGTGAACTATACCGGAGCATCTATATACATTGGTCACAGGCCACATTTCTGGGTAGCCTCCCTTTTACTTGATTAACAGTTCATACAGACCTCATGAAGGATGGGATTACATTATATCACATCTCACTAAGGGGGATGGCTACATATTTACTACACATGCACTGAGAATCTTGGCTCAGAAGTGTTGACATACAACTTTAATTATCAGTGATCAAGAAATGGTGGGTATTATAAGAGACTCTGGTGGTGGAATGATTGCTAACCAGAAGGTGAGTGGTTCAAAGCCTGCAGCTGCCCCATGGGGGTAAGATCTGTATATCCTTTCTTGTAAATATTTCAGCCTAGAAAACCCTGTGGTACAGTTTCATACTATCCTATAAGATCACTGTGAGTCAGAATCAAGTCAACAGCATGAAACAACAGCATCATAACTGTATTACAACCATTACGGCAGGATCTCTGCAGACAAATGGACCTTTGAGAACCCTGGGAGGATTGACAACTGGTCAGAGAAGTGATACAGAGTATTGGTAAGTGAGCATTAATGACAACACCACCCATTATCCAGGTAGACATGACATGGCTAGTACTGGGGCTAAATCTGGAACTGGAATGGCACTAAAGGAAAGAGACCCTGCTGACACCAAGGGGATGGGGCAGACTTGCAGGCAATGTCTAGAATTTAAAGAGTAAAGCAGAACAAAAAAGATCATGAAATAAGCAAGCATCAGAATCCTATATAATGGGTGGAAACTTGGACAGAGTCACCAAGGGAACATGACTCCAGCCTTTCTTTTTTTTTAGGGCGGGGGAGAAGGAGGGTGCTTAATAAGGACCTTGACCTACAGGTGCCCTTATGTAAGACAGGTTATTGAGATATTGTTTCAACTACCAAAGAAAAATCTGACTTACAGCTCTTAGATGTAAGAGAAAGTTTAGTCTTTACTTCCACAGAGGAGCCAATGCAAGAGAAACAAGAGGAACATATTGGTAGTTGGTAGGGCAGAAGTACATACCAAATATTTTATAACATTACTATTGCATCCATTCTGGCTCAAGGTGAGCTTATTGGACAGAATAGAACTACCCCAGAGAATTTCGAAGTTGCATGTCTTTACAGGGGCAGACGGCTGTTAGTGGGTTCAAATGGACAGCTTTTCATTTTACTGCCAAGTGCTTCACCACTGCTCCACTAGGACTCCTTAATTATTTTTAGTGTTAATTTTAGGATGAGAGAAAGCTACTAAGAATGAGAGATGACTTTTTCCTCAGTAGAACCCTTGAGAAAAATAGCCTAATTTCCTGCCCTTCTATTTGTTTATCTGTAAAGTGGATTTTATAGCTAGCAGATCATATCATGGTGGGGTTTAATAGAGGCTTTTGCCAATTCTATTGCTATCCCTACCACCTACCCATCCATTTCTCATACTGATTTGATATATATGATAAATAAATGTACACAGTTTTTCTTTGCAAGGCTGTCTAATGCTGACTTGAAGGTAAAAATCTCATCAATGTCTTACTGTACAGATAAAGCAACAATGGAAAAGCATAGAACATTGTAGCTGTTACATATTCAACCATGAATATTAACATCATATGCTTGTGTACATCTCTTGTAACTGATATAATCTTTCCATAGCCATCTCTTGCCTGACCTTCCCATGTTGTGAGTGTGGTAGTCATATAATTGTTTGTCACTTTGAAAGGATTGATAGTGAAGGGGTGAAGTCTAGACTGCCAATCAGGTGATAACCTGTGTGGGCATGACCTTCTTCTGAGGATTCTGGGAACTCTGATATTCCTCCGTGGAATCAGTAGACTCTCTTTTGCTCTATTCTCTCCCTGAGAGACATGTTACTGACAAGACTCATGGCACTACACTGACAGATCTCCTGCCCCTAAGATGCTTCTACTGACCCTCTGTCCACAAGATGTTGCCCCCACTGGCCTGTGATTGTACTTCATTTGGCGTCATTGCATGTGCTTCATGAGTCTAAAGAGGATTTTTATAGATTAGTATCAGACATATGGACTAATATCAGACTTATGGACTTAATCTGGGCTGGGATAGGATGTTTTCTCAAAATTCAACTGCTCTTGTATATAAGGCTCTTTCTTATACACATATGAGTCACCCTGGATTTGTTTATCTAGTTTATCTTGACTAACACAGTGAAGTAAGCAGAATAGCAACAATAATAAAATGGCAAAACGCAAACATTCAACAATCTGAGAGATATTAAGTAAAGTGCATAGAACTGAACAGACTTTAAACAGGATGAACTAGTGGTGTCATCATGACTGAGAATGAAAAGAACTTCTTAGCATGATATTGGGGGAAAATGTCACAATTCAAGTATAAAATTATCCTATTTGTGGGAAAAGTTGCATTTGTTTATGTACATGCCTAGGTACATGTCTGTGCTTGAAGAAAATGGAACAAGAATTTATGCCCATATACTGGGATGATTACCCCCTAAAAAGGGATGTACTGAGCCAGTGAGTTGAAGGAGGTTGTTGCATGGAGACTTTAAAATCATCGGTATGAATAAATACTCCCTGAAACTTTCAAACATGTTACATGCATAATAAGAAAGTAAAAATCTTTCATTCAGCATATAGTCATTGAGTATTGTAGACTCGCATGTTGTTGTTTACTGTTGTTGAGTAAATCCTCACCCAAAGGTAGCCAGTGCACAACAGATGCACCCAGTCCTGTATCATGCTCACAATTGTTCATATTTTTGAGCCTGTCGATGCAGCCTCCATGTTACTTCATCTTGTCTTTTTTACTACCCCCCTTCTTTACCAAGCATGATGTCCTTTTCCAGGGATTGGCTTCTCCTAATAGCACATCCAAAGTATGTGAGATAAACACTTGCCAAACTTGCCTCCAAGGAGTTTCCTGGTTATCCTTCTTCTAAGACAGGCTTATTTGTTCTTTTCACAGTTTTCGGTACATTCACCAGCACCATAATTCAAATGCATCAGTTTTTCTTTGTTTTTTCTAATTCAAAGTCTAACTTTTACACACACATGAGACCATTTAAAATATCACAGTTTTTCAGCACTTCCAAGAGGTGTTGTGCAGCAGACTTACGCAATGCAATGTCGTTTGATTTCTTGACTGCTGCTTCCATAAATATTGATTACCTATCCAAGGAAGAAGAAATCATTGGCAACTTTAATTTTTTTCTTCATTTATCATGATATAACCTACTAATCAACTGTGAAGATTTTGATTTTCTTTAAATACAATTGTAATCTATACTGAAGGCTCTATGTTTGTTAGGCAGGGTTCTATAGAGAAACAAAACAAGGGCAATATTTATATGAGTTTATACAGCATGAAGGAATAGAACAATTAATTAGCCCCTATAGCAGTAAAGAGGGCTCAGTTCAACTTCTGTGGAACAATTAATATAATGAAAATCCTTAAACTCACAGGGCTGCCAGTTCCAAGGAATTCAAGCAACTCGAGACAACAAGATCCACCAGCCTCAGCTCAAGCAATGTGTGCACCAGCAGAATAGTGAAGCAAGTCTCAAAGGAACCTCAAGCTCTAGTGACATGATCTTTGGGTTGACTTGTCCCAGAAGTAGTGTAGCTCAAAAGTCGAGGCAGAGAATGAGATAAACCAGATGCACACTGGTCCAAACATGAGAGAGTAAGAGGGAGAGGCGCAGGCTTTACTGAGCCATTTATCTCTTTCTCTTCCAATCACACTATGACCTGATTAATCCCATATGTTCCTCTTGGACAGGTTGGCATAATAAGCCTACCTATTACAGGCTGCACTCCTTGATCTCCGTCAGCAAGTGCTTCAGGTCTTCCTCACTTTCAGCAAGAAGGTCATTCCATGTGCATATTGAACAGTGCTAATAAATATCCATCCAATCCTGATGCTGAATTCTGTTTCAGAGAGTCCAGTTTTCTAATTAGTTTCTCAAGAATCACATAGAATATTATTCAATATATAAATATTACTTAGATTTTATTAAATCAAGTGTTTCCATGAGAGGAAAACTAGAAGTTAGCAGCTTTTTACCTTACTGGGTTTTTGTTATTTGTTTGTTTTGCTTTTTGTTCATTTGTTTTTACTCTAACCCTACCTTACTGGGTTTTTTAAAGATTCTAACCAGCTCAGGTAAACTACTGGAGAAAGGCTTATGATGAAATTCAATGCCTTCAAAAAAACATTTATCATCATGGTCTCACCTCTCCCCACATATAAAAGTGATTCTTTTTCTCTCATCCACAGTGTGCAAGGAGCTTTTGAGTTGCATCTTAAAGCTAATTTTTTTCTAGAATCTGTCTGGACCTAATGTCAATAAAGAAGTTCACAGTAATTTGTTTTGCTCTGTAATTTCAAAATAGATCAATACAAGAGACCATTCATTATTGCTGTTGTGGCTTCCATAGATGTTGATTGTGAATCTTTACAGAATCCAAAACCTGGAGATAGCCAAACTCTATTTTCTTGTGGTTTCTGTGGTTTCAAGTAAGTATAAGGCAGGGAGAAGAGAAGAAAAGGTAGCTTCATACATTGTAGTTCACATAGCTGAGAGTATGGGCTTCTGGCAGAAGAGTGTAGGAAAAGGATTATGGTACAGTAAATTTTTTAATTTAAGGAACACTGGCAGTTCAATGGTAGACTTTTTCCATGAAGAAATTTGCATTTGATACCTAGTCGATGGACAGCTATCATTTGCCACTGGAGGCTTACATGTTGTTTTGATGCTGAACAGGCTTCAGTAAGTTTATGTGATCATTCTGTGTCCTTCAATAAGTTCATCAAGATTATCCATTTGAAATCCCACCCCCTCAAAAAAAACACCATCATCTTCTTTTTTTAATTAAATACTTTTATCACAATCCATACAGTCATCCGTTATGTCAAACACATATTTATATATGCTGCCATCATAATTTTCAAAGCCTTTTCTTTCTACTTGAGCCCATGATAACAGCTCCTCATTTTTCCCCCTTCCTCATCCCGTTTCCTCTCTCATGAATCCTTGATAAGTTATAAATTACTATTTTCATATCTTAAATCATACTCTATCACCCTTCATCCACTTTTCTGTTGTCTATTCCACTGGAAGGACGGATTATTAGAATAAAGTGTTCTTGTGTTGAGGGATTACTTGAGTCAAGGCCTAATGTCCACCTGCAACTTTAATTCTTACATCTAGATATAAGTACATGGATCTATTCCCCTCTTGTTATATTAAAATATATTTACATGTACAAATGCTTGTATTTAGACTTCTATAAATTCCTTTGTCTCCTGGTTCATTCACTTGTATTTACTTTTCTCTTGTCCCACCATCATGTTTGGCTTTCATTCAGGTTTACTGCATCCTTACTACTACATTGTCCTTGATTAAATGCCAGCAAGCACCCTCCACCCTTCTCTCCATTGATTTTAGTAAACTTGTTTTTCCCTTTTCCCTGGATTGGTTCCCTTCTAACCTTTCCTTTCTCCCACCACTCCTTCTCCCATATGACCCTGGAACTATCAGTCCCATCCTTATTGTTTCAGAATTGTTAATCCCTCCCATCTTATCTAGATAGACATGCAAAGACATTAGTAAGCACAAAAACAGGCAAAGCCAAATAAAGCACCAAAGGAAATCAGCACCAACAAAACAATATCAACAACAACAAAGTAACAGCAAACAAAAAGAAAGCCAGTGACAAAAATGGAAAAGCCTATAAATTGTTCAAGGTCTTTTTGTTGCCTTTTATGAGTGTTTTCCAATTGTTTGATGGGGTCCACACTCTGTCTCCAACATCTATTTTTGGTATTCCCTGGGGATTTCATCACTTTGCTCCCCTTGCTGCTCTGTTGAATGCTCTGTGTTTCACCCCAGTATGATGAGGTCAGATTGGGCACAGTTCCTGCACTGTGTCTTCAGCGTTTTCTATTGTAATGCTATGGTTCAGTGAGGGATGTTGTGTCTCCTGGTGGAGTTGGTTCTATGGTCCTCTCTGTGCATTGTCTGCTCTGAGAAAGAATATCATTCTTGGAGCTTGGTAGACCAGGATGTGTTCCCCTCCTTCTCAATCCCTCTTTAATCAGATGTGGCCCTCTTCCCAAACTGGCTTTCCTCTGAAGTGGATTCTTCTGTGAGGCTTAAGGAAGGCATAGCCACATAGTTGGGATTAGGACCAGCCCACAGACCTCACTCTTGGTCCCTGGCACATATTGTAAGTTGCATTCATATCTTGGTGCTTTGGGTCTCTCTCTTTCTCCTGTGGAGATATAAACAATACCCCCCCCCCCCTTGGGTCTGTTAGTGCCCTCTTTACCCATATCTTTTCTTTCTTCCTTCCTTCCTTTCTCTCTTTCTTTCTTTCTTTCTCCATAACCTTCTGAGCTGATCATTCATCCTTAAATTTAGCTGAATTAGTAGTATGGTAGGTTATCTGTCAGAAGCTTGGAGCCACAAGCCACTCTACAGGAGAAAGATGAAACTTGCTACTTTAATCGCGATTTTTCACTTTTGAAACTCCCAGCCTCATTCCCACTCTTTCCTAGCGGGTTGCTGTGAGCTAGCATTGACGCAATGGCGGTGAATTTGAGAGCGTTTTTGCTTTAAATAAATCTTTTTCCATTGTTCTGATGGGATCTTTGATTTGAAGACCCCCTTCTAAGGAATCCAAGACAAATGCATTATTAACAAACTTTTCTGCAGACATCCACTGATTGAAGAGATATGCATAAACATGTTTTGTATGTAATAAACCCACATATGTAATTTGGAACCCTAATAGCAATACTTTTCTACTCATTCTTGAATTTGAGAAAATACATTAATCTGGCTGAATTTGTGTTTTGAATCACATTGAAATAATGATGTATAAAACACAAGTTTTATAGTACCTTCCATTTCTGCTTCTAGGAAGCTAAGAATCTTACTGTCTGATAGAATGTGGCAAGTGACTAGCACGTTCAGCTGCTAACTGAAAGGTCTGAGGTTTGAGTTCACCCAGAAGCACTTCAGAAGAATGGTCCTATAGCCTACTTGTTAAAACCAGACTAAGAAAATGTAGTTTTACTCTAATCCTCACCGGGTCACTGGAAGATGAAATCAATTCAATGACAACTGGTTTGGTACAGCCAAGGACAGGCATATTCCTACAACAGTTTAATAATCTTGTCTCGTTTACGTTGTAACCTAGAGACAAGAAGGTTGTTAGGTCCCTCAAGAATAATTGCCTAAATTCTAGTATTAGGATCTCAGAAAGAGAAAATACTTTATAGAATGCTTCATAAAAGTGTTGGGATTTGATGTAGGCCTGGGGTTAGGTCTTTTGGGTAGAAAAAAGGAGAAGGCATTTTGGGTGGGGAAAAGGTGTGCATATAATTGTGGAGGTAAGTAAGTTCCAGCTGTGTACTCAAAGTAAAAAGAAAACTAGTTGCTGTAGAGGATGGAATTTGCAATACTTGTCTCTTTGTCGGAGGTCTGGTGCCTTAGAGGTTAATCAGTTGGGCTATCAACTGTAAGGTCAGCAGTTCAGAATCACCAGCTTCTCCTTGGGAGAGCAATGAGGCTTTCAACTCCAGTAAAGAGTTACTCTCTCAGAAATCCACAAGGGCAGTTTAATGCTCTTCTATAGGGTGACTGTAACGTGGTATCATTTGACTACAGTGAGTTTGATTTTGGTTTGGAATAAATCCAAAATTGGTTGGGAATCACCTCAAAACTGCGTATATTGTTTTTGGCATTTTATTCAAATCGATTTTTGTAATTAAAAATATATCTTAAATCCTTGTTAACAGTTGAATGTTTGTTACACCAAAATACTAAAATATCTCATCCCTAGACTCACTCAGAATCAGGGAGAATAAAATCTATGGCCTAATGCATCATTACAGACCATGGTTTTACTCTAATGTTTCCTTCCTTTGGTACCTGGATCAGCCAAAGCAGCAGAAGCAACATCCAGGAAATCCCCCAAAAGACAAATTCCTGAGTTTTCCCTAGAGTCTCTAAGGAGCCCTGGTGGAATATTGGGTTGATAATTGGCTGTCAGCAGCTCCACTCCAGAAAGAGGAGGTTTTCAACTTCTGTAAAGATTTAAGGGGGCAGTTTTGTCCTGCCCTATAGGGTGGTTATAAGTCAGAATGACTTGATGGTTGTGAATTTGAATTTTCCTGTAGTTCTTTGGTGGTACAAATGATTAACACACTTGTTGGGTACACAAAAGTTGGTGGATTCTAGTCAACCCAGCATCCAGAAGGGTTTTGAAGAAAAGTCTGGTGATGCCCTTCTAAACTACATCAACCACTGAACACTGTATGAAGCACAGTTCTAGTCTGGCTCCGGGGTTGTTTTGAATTGGAATCCAAACTTACTGTTTCAGAAATTCCAGGGATAAGGCCCTTCCATCTGTGCTTTAGTAATCCTCCTCTACCCCACGTGATCAGGATGCAGCTTATGATATCTAAGCCAACATTTCAGTACATTCCTCTTAAGCACACATATTTGTTATATTGATTGCCATAGTAAGCAGCCCATTATTACTTGGAAAGAAGCATATCTTTCTTTTCATTCTCTATTTTACAAGGAGTCCTTGGCAGGAGCAAGTCCAGAAAAGATCTAAATGAGGTTTTATTATTTTTTTCAATAGCAACTATGGGTGGGTGGGAGGAGGGGTGATGACAGACAGAAGTTATCAAATTATCACTTTAGCAATGTAGTTTTGCTTCTTACAATGTGTCTCCATAGAATCACCACAGAGGAATTTTCTTTTAAAGATTAACCTGTGTGATTGGAGCTTTATGGGGTATAGGTGTGTTTGTGTGTGTGTGTGTGCGTGCACACACACACGCGCAATGAAAATAAGCGAGGTATAAATGGGCCAGATCCCATTAGCAAATTCACAGGAGCTTCCTGACAGGAATATTCTGTCAGCATGTTAGCAAAAAGAACAACAATTGATTTTAATTATTTGAATGTCAAAGTTAAGATGCTGCTATGTTGCTTCCTAAAACTTTCTTTTTAAAGGATGCTTTTAGATCAACATATTAAAACATGTAGGGATAAAACCAAAGGCAAGAATAAACATATATTTAGTTGAGTCTATTTGTGAAAGCCCCATGAAATGGCAGAGGATGAATGATTTTTAAACTCTTACTACTAGAATTTAAAATTTCCTCTCTAAATAGCGTTATCTTAATTACTTAGTGCTCTCCTAACGACAACAACAAAATACCACAAGTGAGTAGCTTTAAACATGCGATATTCATCGTCTCAATTTTGGAAACTGGATATGATTCTAGAGGAGGGAGCTTAATTATGAGTGCCCCTGGGAGCTCCCGGATATCTTGAGGGTGTCCCTTGGCATTTTCTTCCCTTTATGTGTGTCTATTCTGCTCTTATTATGCCTCAGATGTGATTCAAGTAGGTTCAGTACTCGTCCTGCTCTGCTATAGCTTCATAATAGCAACAACAACAACAACAACAACAACAACAGAACCACTCTTCTAACAGGGTTGCATCCACAGTGCTGAGGGCTGGGACTGCAATATACATTTTGGATGGCACAATTCAATTCACACAAATCTTTCCCACTAACCTCATATTGTGCTTTCCTTACAACCAAGAGTCACTCTAGTTGTGAAGTATTATTGAGTGAATTTTCACCTACTATGACCCTACACACAATACAACTAAATGCTACCCAGTCCTGCACCATCCTCACAGCCATTTCTATGTGTGAGGCCTTTGTTGCAGGCATGATGTCAATTAATTTTCTTGAAGGTCTTAGCTCAACATTTTTTCCAGATACTTTGCTTTGTATCTTGAGGAAAACTGTGCTGAGACATACAATGGCCTAAGTGAGCCTCTAGTAAAAATGCATGTCCTTACAAATACATATCAGGCCATAATACTCTGATTCCTGCCCATTTCTCAAGAACTTCATTTACTTCTCTTATGTACCTTCCATTAACTTAAAAAAAAATTTGGTATGGGACTGAACCCCGGTGGCTCTAGTGGTTGAGTGCAGAATTGTGGCCCACAGGTTTGGCATTTCATATAACAACAGCAGCTCTCGAGGAGCAAGGCTGGGCCTCCTACTCCCACCAGGTAGCAGTGGTGCCCAGAGAAAAAGATTCAGTATGATGTTGTCAATTTGAAGAAAAAATAAACTTGTTTCTACTGTGTGGAGAAGAATAGTCCAATATCAGACTGTCTTTGAAATGATCTGCCTCATGGCAATCACATGAAGAAGCCATCCGGTTGGGCAGGAATTCTAAATTTCTCAGTTTTTTAGATTTGCAACAACCCAAATGATAGAGGCATGGAGCCTCATACTGTCCCCTTCATGTCTACTTGCCTTCTCTATTTTAAATGTTACTGAAGACACTCAGGCTTAGCTTGAGGTGATGCCTCTTTTATTGAAAGCATCAAAGAATCCAAATGGGAAAAGAAATCATGCATGCTTTCCTTTTTGGTTGTTTTGTTTTTGTTTTTTGGGGGGCATCACTTCCCTCTGGTGGGAGTGGGAGGCCCAGTCTTGCTCCTGGAGAGCTGCTGTTGGATTTGAACCGCCATGTCCATGGGCTGCAGTCCTGTACTCAACCACTACACCATTGGGGCTCAGCCCCATACATGCTTTCTATGACCATAGGTTCCTACACTCCCCAAACTGAGGTCAACAGTAGTGTTAGCCTAAGGAGTGCCTAAGGTTAGCCTAAGAGGCCACACTAATGAGGGAAGATGAGTAGGCACTAAGCCAAAGTCAGTGGTTATGTAGTAAGCTCATGTAAAGAAAGGAAATGACACATCATATAGTGGGAATGGATTGTAGCCCACTTTCACTGTATTGGTTCACACCATTCCTACTTGCTGTTAGCTGTCATTTGTGGTTGTAACCTTGGTGATTTTACGAGGTTTGCATATGCCTAGACTGCCTTACCAGACAGTGGCAGAGTGTAACAACACCCTTTTTTCCTGGATGATGTTTCTGATTTGCCTAAGACGACATAGCAGGTGAGTAACAAAATCAATTATTTTTGCTTAATGTTGTTGCTGCCTTAGCTGCTGTAGAGTTGAGTTCCAACTCATAACAATTCCATGAGATAGATTTAGACTTTTCCATGGGATGTTCTAGCCTCTTTCCTTTACAGGAGTAGATCTGTATATCTTTCTCCCATAGAGTCAGTGTATGGGTTCAAACCTTTAGGCTTTGGGTTGTCAGCAAGTGTTTAATCATTATACCACCAGGACTCCTTGTTCCATGTAGTAGATAATTTCATTTCTATTCCACAAGTCTCTTTAACCTTTAATGAGCTCACACGGCCATTCTCTTTCCAGTTCCAACTGTTGTACACACAGGGGTCTAAGTAAAGTTTTTAAAACAGTATGCATCCAATCAGTGTAGACAAAACGGTTACATAAGCAAATGTGGAGAAGAAAGTTGATGGTGACCGGCTACCAAAACATATAGCGCCTGGGATCTTAATGGCTTCAAGATTAACAAGTGGCTATCTAGCTGAGAAACAACAAAGGCAGCATGAAAGAAACATACTGACCTGGGTGATTGCTAGGTGTTGAGGGAATCAGCTATCAGGCATCAAAGAACAAAAAAAATCTTATCATTGTGCATGAGGGGCAGTGCAGAGTGGGGACTCAAAGCTCATCTGTGGGCAACTGGACATTCCCTCATAGAAGGCCCAGGGAAGAGATGAGGCAGTCAGGGTGCAGTGTAGCAATATTGAAACATACAATCTTTCTCTAGTTCTTGAATACTCCCCCCACTGGCCCATCAACCCCACTATCTTGATCCCACTTCTACCTTACAAATCTGGTTGGACTGGAGGATGTACACTGGTACAGATAGGAAATGGAAACACAGGGAATCCAGACCAGATGATTCCCTTAGGACAAGTGGTGAGAGGGGCGATAATGCAAGGGTGGAGGGAAGGTGGGGTAGGAAGGGAGAAAAGATAGCAAGGACCTATCTACATAGGGCCTCCTCCCTGGGAGATAGATAGCAGAGAAGTGGGTGAGGGGAGACATCGGGTGGTGTTAGATATGACAAAATAATAATTTATAAATTAACAGGGATTCATAGGGGAGGAGAAAGTGGGGAGGAGGGAAAGGAGTAGCGGATACAGAGGCTCAAGTGGAAAACAAGTGTTTTGAGAATGATGAGGGAAACAAATGTACAAAGGTGCTTTACACAATGGATGTATGTGTGGACTGTGATAAGAGTTATATGAACCCCCAATAAAATGATTTTTTAAATGTGCATCATACCATACCCTGCAAGGCTTTCAGACTCTGTTTTCTGTCTGCTGCTCACCATTTCAATCTCTCAGCCTTAGTCTTTCTTAGACGTTCCACCTATACAGGCCTTCTTCTATTCCATAAATCCATGGGGCTTGCGGGGTCTTGGGGTCTTGGTTGTTCCCTGCAGTACAGAATCTTGTGATTTAGGAGTCAGCTCAACTAGTACCAGACCATGCAGTCTAAACCAGTCAGAAATTCCAACAGACATTCATATTCTAATCCCTGTACCCTGTTTACTTCCTTTAAGCACTTGTCAACATTTGACATTATCATATTCATTTATGCATTTTTTCCATGTTTTCCCACTAAGATATATAAGCCAAGAGAGCAGGAATATCATTTGTCTTGTACACAAGAACTTGTATACATATCTTTTAAAAGGATGTTTCCAAACCCCAGACCAAACTCACTGCCATCTAGTCATTGCTGACTCGAAGCAACCCTTGCTAAGTTTCTGTGACTGCAACTGTTTACGAGAGTAGAAAGGCCAACCTATCTTTCTCAGAGTGGCTGGTCGTTTCAAATTGATGATCTTGAGCATCACAGCTCAACATACAACCACTACGCCCCATAGAAGCTCCCACCTGTCTATCTACTTCCCTCTTACTAGAGCACAGAATAATTGGGAGATAAGTGTTTATTTCCTTATATAGCACAATATGAAGTACATGCCTAGACCCATTTTCAGAAAACAAGATAAATGGTTTTATTTCGATGAGCCAGCTCCATGTTCTGTCCTAGATAGTCAATTTCCAATGGATACACTTTGCACATTTCACCCTGATCATCCTATTAAGAATTCTGTTTTCTGGAATCTTCTATTTTGATTAATCAAATATTCTCAATTTGGGGAGTTTTCATAGCTTTCAAGTGACATACAATACTTGTGATGCTATAGGGCAGTGATTTGCTTGGCTCTTCTAACCATAGTTTTTGCAACACCCACCAAAAGACTGAGTGCGTTTCCTTTTTTTTCTGATGGGTCTGGAGAAGAGAAAGTGGGGAAAGATGCTGATAGGATCATATGATTCACTTGTGAGTAAATGCTATAATGCGAATTGGTTTTTTATAAATTTCTGAACCCTAATGAGGGAATGTTAGCTTGTCATCCCACTGAGTTTTGAATCAGCCATCTCAAAAGCAGGACAGGGCTCAGGGTATGTATGTAACCACCGTCAAGTAAAGAGATCCATGAGTGGAGCACATATTTTGAACCCTGGAGTTCCTTCATGTTGAACCTTTTCAATCCAAGAGACAGAACACTCTCAGGTCAGAGGAGCAGCAACAGCAACAGAGCCAGCAGGTAAAAGACACAGCTATGGGTTTCCTATACCTCCAGTGGAATATATTTGAGTGTCTTTGTTGAGGAAGCTTGCTAGTAGACTGGGTGCCTCTAGGCACTCTATCAAGGAAACTAGGCTAGCTGATGCACAGAATTAAGTAAAACACTGCTGGGCAGAGACTCAGAGCAGGTAAAGTAGCCTTGCAACATTTTAAGCAGTGTAAAAAGAGCACTAAAACACTGACTTACTGGCCAAGGATCGGGAGAGGTGTGTCATAGGCACAGTTGAGAAGTTGTATGGTGGGAAGAACTGTATCTTCATCATTCTTATCATAAATTGCAGCCTGTTAACTTCCCTATAAAACCTACAATTGTGACTAATATTTGTGAGTTCTGTGTAAAACTTGCAATGAATTATTGAATTTAACAATAAAGAAAGGGTCTTGAAGTTGGGTATGAAGTTGGTATCAGAACTAATTAGGAAGGTTGGAAGGTGGAGGCATATTTGACCTCAGCCTCATAAGAATTGGCCTTGGGCTGATGCTGAGTTTCTCTTTCCACATGTTAAGAGATTGATGTTACCTTTTCAACCATTTAAATTTTTCCCCTTCAGGGGGAAAAATTAGTCCATTCATTTATTTCACAAATGTTTACTGATCCCTTTCTATGTACAATTGTCTTGAGTTGTTGGAAATCACCTTGCTAGCAGTGGAATTTTTAAAATTGTTTTTCTGCTGTTTTATTTTGTCCTTGGTGCTAACACAGTTTAAGTCACTGCCTACTTCTTTCACTAAGTCAATTTATTTGCACAGGAAATAGGAACCCCATGAGATATGTAGTTTCTTGCATTTTCAGATGGATATTCAAAGTTGCTTCCCTCTTAGAAGCTAGACCCATCACACTGAATATAGTCACAAAATGTGCTCATATCAAAAATTTCTTGCAGTCTTTCAAAAATCCCCTTCATTTCAGTAAAATGTGACTTGGCTCTAATTGATATATTCAGGTATTATATTCACAGCCAATATTGTCAGATTCATCAAAGATTCATGTGGAAGAGAAAGATGTGAACTATTTATATGTTATTAATTTCCTGCCAAGTTACATATCTAACATTTTGAGGGCACCCAATTAAGTATTCTTTTAAGCACAGAATTTTTCGAAATGCATTATCCCAAAATATGAAGACAATTGCAAGTTAAAAACAAACAGTATTTTTTGCTTGCTACCTGCTCACTTTTTTCCCTTCATAAAAGCTCACTTCCTGGGCGCTGACAAATAAAGATAAATTACCACTGTAGAGCATTCTACTAACCAAGCCACTGAAGTCATTTTAATGAATCCCACAACCCAAATTTTGCTTTGTTAGCAAAATTCCTGGTTCTTTTTCCTTCCATTATTTTCTACTGTGTGACCTCAAATTACATAATATAAAACTGAGGTTATAAAAAGCCGGGTTTTTATCTATCATGTTGGCCTCCCTTTGGGGCTTGATCATAATCCTTGACAAGGGAATAAATGGCCTCCTGCCTAGAAAGTCTGTGATGTAAGTCATAGCTTTGATACCTTACAAATATAAAACATGATTTTTCATATATTGAAAATGATATGATTTTCAGTTGAATCCAGACAACAGTATAACATGACCAAGTTAAATAACCTCCAATTTATTTTGACAAATACATATTGTTTGATTCAAAAATTTATTTTTAACGAAAACAAGTGTAATATAATATAATGTGTTAGGGACTGTTTAGTGTGCATGATATGCAAGATTTCATTTCATATTTGCAGGAATCCTACAAGGTAAGTATTTTAAAGGCCTGGTGATAAAGATCAAGGAGGTCTCAAGCCAGACCACCCTAATTTGTATCCCAGCCCTGTTACTGACTCATGACTTTGGGTGAGTAATTTAACCTCTCTAGTCTCAATTTCTGCATCTGCAATGCGAGGCTATTAGTAATTATCTACCTAATAGCACTTTTATGAAAAGCAAATGATAAAATATGTGTATAAAAGCTCAACTGTTCATAGGATTTTCAAGGACATGAGCTTTCAGAAGCAGATCACACAGCCCTTTTTTCTGCAGTACCCCTGGGTGAGTCTTAAAGTGCACATTTCAGTTAGTAGTTGAGTATGAGCTATTTCTTTTACCTAAACAATGGTCAGCTTCACTGCAGAGAACATTATTCCTGAATATCTCCATCCCAGTCATTATACATCATATCATGTACAGGTGTCTGACCATAAACCTGGATATTGTTCTGTGTTAACTAATTAGCATTGTCAGTGCATTATCTTTAAAGTAAACTCACCCCCCTTAAATAGTCTCACTGTAATCCACAGCATTGTTAATTAAAGGGGTAGTCATATACTTTTTGATGCACATTAAGATAAATGAATGACTTAAAATTTAAGTGTGTACCTGCATGAAAATCAAAATCTTAGTCACACTTAACTATTTAAAGATATAAGTATGCCAAATCAATCAATTTTCTAAAAATTCTATTTTACTTCACTGATCACATCTTAGTTTTATTCTGTATTAGGAGAATCCAATATTGAAAGTTCTGAGGAACTGTCAGAATGACATTGTCCCCTTCTCGCATTTTAGAGATTAGGAAACTAAGACCCAGCACAATTTCTTGCAAGCCACCACAGATCAAATTCAATTTCAGCCTTTTCCTTCCTTGATTACTTAATAGACGATTTTTAGGATTGCAGGAAATTGTGATAAAAGTACAGAGCTACCTTCCTCTACTACCTACTGAGTCTCCTGTCATTCAAACTGTGTTCCTATGGTACAATGGCTAGAACTAGTGAGCCAAGATCGGTACTTCATCATGGACTAACATGCATAGTTTATGTCAGTTTTCACTTTTTGTACTGCTATGAGTTCTGGAAAACATCTAATGGCATATGTCACCTTCAACGTATAGTGCAGGATGATTTTGTTGTCCTAACAACGCCCTGAACTCTACCAATCACAGTTTCTAGGCTCTCGTGTGGAATTTTTTCTACCAACTTCAGCTACCCCATCACTAGCACAGAATTACTAAGCCTCATGGAAATCACCATCTTAAGAGGTGTGGATGTAAGAGAGAATAGAGAGAGTAAACAGACTTCATTTTGTATGAAATTTCAATGCCATTGAAAGAAAAGGGTAAAACATGTGGTACTGAAAGGAGAAGTCAGGTTGAACAGTTCTCTGAACCTTGTAACCAAACCAAATTTGGGGGTCGGAAATGTGGTTAACTGAATTTTCTGTCGTCCTGGCTGGATTGCTACTTCTTCTCTGGTATGAAGTGGCCATTTTTGTGTGATATCTTCACCCCAGTCTACAGGCTTAGAGACATTATTTGTTATTCTGTTCATTGATGTCTATGTTGCTATTAGATGTTCTCAAGTCAACACTGTTTCATAGCAAACCAACGTACAGCAGAAGGAAACAGGGCATGGTACTACACAATCCTTACAATTCTTATTTGAGCCCACTATTGGAGCCCTTGTGTCTATCTCATTGAAGATCTTCCCCTTTCTCATCTGGCTGTCTACTTTACAAAGCATGATGATCTTTTCCAGAAACGGGCCTCTCCCGATAACATGTCTAATATGTAAGACACAGTCTCACCATCCTCACTTCCAAGGAGCATTCTAACTATAAATTTTCCAAGACAGATTTGTTTGTTCTTCTCCCAGTCCACAGTATTTTCAATCTTCTAAGATAACCCCATAATTTCAATGCATCGATTCTAGTTAAGTCTTCCTTATTCAATGTCCAATCTTTACATGCATATAAAGGGATTTAAAAAATGGCTTGAGTCAATAGGACTCTTTGGGGGGAAAATTATGTGGGTTACTGTGGAGACGAAACTGAAAAATAATTAGTATGATGGGTTTGTTTAAATAAAATGTATGTACTAACATCTTTGCAACTTTTGTGCAAAGCAATACCACTCTGTACAGCTATATTGCTTTGTCATCTGTCAGATGGGAATGATAAAGTAAGGACAGAGAAGAGTGCCTATTTGTAATAATTTACCATTGATTTTTTTTGCCCCCATATCTAAATGTCCATACACAATTACAGCCAATGGTCTTTTAAAAAATCTTTAAGCCACATCTGTACTTTAAATAATTTAATGAGCCTCTAATAAAAAACCATGTGTATAATTCTTTTCCTTTGACACAGCTTACTTCCACTAAAGCAATATGTGTTTTAAGAATCCATCACACATAATTTCTTGATGGCTTTCTCCCCTTTAGCCAATATCTAAGTCCCACAGTGTTCCTTTGCACAATCTCTCAATGCCATCCTGCCTCATCTCTCCTTCTGCCAACCCACTGGTGCAGACTGTCTTTATTTTGGTCTAGGATATGTGAAATGAAGTCTGAGCTGGCTTTTTAGAATCCAGAATGTATTCTACAAACATGTTCTGTCCCAGCCTACATCCACAAGTTTCTGTCCCTTGAGATATATGGCAATGTGGAAGACCCCAGTTCTTGTGTTAATGAGCCTAACTTTGGGCAAGTGAATGCACCTTTTTGAGACACAGTCTGCTCCTCTGTAAAAGGAAGATAAACTACACATCCCAAAGGTTGGCTATGAAGATTAAATTAAAACAACCATGTAAAGTGCTTAGAAGAGTGACTGACAAATTGCAAATAGCCAACAAATGGCAGATATAGGAATCTATGTTATCCATTAGAATTCCTTAACTGGATTGCAGAGCCCTCTAAAATCTCTAGCTAAGCAATATACCTTGCTTTTCAAGATTCTTGCTACTTAATTCTTACACAGCGTGACCAGTGTATGATGCAGTCTAATCCTGGAAAACTTCAATCCCCAAGAATGCACCTTGATTATTATTTTTTAATTTCTATTGAATGTAGGCAAAAGAGGGGGGAGAGTGACCTAGTGCACTAATTACAACTTTGATTATGACACTGAATCCAAGCAAGTCTAAATCTTAGTTTTCTAATGATGATATTAAGGACTGTTTCTGCCTATCCTTTTTTTCCTATGATGTTCATTGTGTTTCCCTCACCTCCAGCAGGTCTCTTTCCTTACTTGGTCGGCAACAGTTCTAATCTTACTTTCTATTGTCATATGTGTTATTCTGAGTAGACTAGAAAAACAAATTCATAGCACTCATATATGTATAACAAAGAAGTTAATTTACAACAGGAATTGAATATTGAGAAACACACCAGCTCAGTCATAATCAAATCCATAATTTTGATATTAGCCTATATCTAATGCCAATCTATAAATTTCTCTTTAGACTCTTGACGTCTAAAAGTGAAGCAACTGAAGGCATTTTCTCTGGGTTAGGGTATTCTGGAATATTTGATTATCTATTTATACAAGATGATGGAAAATTATTTTGCATGCGGTTAATGGTTACTTCTCATATTATGCCATCCATTATGCTTTGGAATATAGACTTGGTCCTTTCCTCTTCAATCCTCCTTTTAAGACCATATATTATTCTGTGCATTCATAATGTTTGGATTTGTATATTTTAATTTTTAATGCCTCAGGGAAAAGGAGACAAATGTCGTTAATTTTTAGAGCCACACTGACTTCTGTTGCAAATACTTTTTTGCATCTATTTGTTTCTGTCTTCACAATTCCTCATTCATGGACTTTTCTGGCTACCCTTTGCAGTGGCTGAAGATGGCTTAGTAGGAGTGACTAATTACACAAATGATCTGTGATATTCATTGACAAAAGAAATTCCACATGTCTGTGTGTTGTTTCACGTATGTCAGTGTTCTTGGTTGCTGTTGAGTCAGCTCAAAAACAAGGTGAACTTATGGATAACACAACAAAAATGTTGGCCCATCCTGAGTTATCTTCAGGATCATTGGTGTATTTTTTAACTTCATTGTGTGGCTACTGCTCCTGAGAGCTGTTGGGGTCCTGCCATGTTTCCACCATCCTTGGATCCAGGCAACTCTGAACCCACTGACCTGTGGTTTTTCTGCTTCCTAATTCACCCTTCTAAACACCAAAATGCAGCTAATATGACACTGAACAGGGTCTCATGGGCTTGTATCAAAGGCTTTAAATTGCTCTGTGGGTTGGCATTAATATATGGGCTATCCATAGAGACAAGTAGTCAATTACTTGACCATTATGATTATAAACAATTACCCAAAGTTTTGTCTAATTACTGTGAGAAGCAAATTTCTCAGAAAAACAAACAGACAAACAAAACGTTGGCTCTAAGGTTTACAGTCAAGAGAAGAAAATACCTTGCCCTATTTTGACTAAGAAGAAGTGTTGGGCTTAATGATACAGAGTAGACTCTAGGCTTAGCTCCCTGTCCTCTTTGAGAGCAGGTGTCTGAGGGTCTGCAGTGAGACTGGCACACTGTGAACCAGGCACACCTCAGCATTCCCACTTTCCCACTGCTAGCCTTAGGCAAGTCCTTTCCACTTATTGGATTCTCAACATGTGCTTCTGCACAGTTGAGATAGTGAAACTCATCTTCATCCTTACAAGGGCTGTTAGAGTTTTAGAAAAAGTGTACATAAAATCTGTTCCATTTATTACCAAACTCACTGCCATAAAGTCAATTCTGGCCTACAACAACCCTATGCAGAATTTCCATGCATTTCGAACCATTATGTAAGCACAATCTCATCTTTCTCTCAAGGAGTACCTGGTGAGGTTGACACACCTACCTTGTGGTTAGCATCCCAATGCTTATTTAGATATTCATTAATAAGTTTTTGTTTTAGTTACTACCTGCTACTGTCACATATGCAAATCACGAGCCATTTTTAAAGAACAGAGATCTATTTTCTGACAATTCTTGAGGCTAAAGTCCAATCAGAGTCTCATCTCTGGCCAATACTACTGTTTTGGTAGCCCAGGGACCTTCCTTCGTTCTTTGGCTGGTAGAAATCTACCCATTACTTGTCTTCTCCTAGCATTACTTATTTTATGTGTATGTGATGACAATATACAAAACAAAATGTACACAGTTCACCACCTTCACCATGGATAAATCAGAGATATTGATTATATTCTTCACATTGGGCATTCTCACTATTTTCCGAATAATTCTTCCATTTTAACAGAAACTCAGTATCTACTAAGAAAAAATTTCTCCTTTTCCTTCACACTACCCATTAATGAATACTAGTCTTCCAAACTCTTACATACAGTTATTGAGTTGATTTCAACCCATATCAACCCTGTCTTAGATAAATTTGTTTAATATTAATGAGAGAATCCAATATTTTTCTTTTGCAGTGGACATATTTTGCCAGTGTAATCTTTTTGAAGTTCACCAATGTGGCATGCACTGTGACTTCATTTCTCTTTATGGATGAATTTTTTATGTCTAAGTACCACATATTGTTTACCCATTCATTTGTTGATGAGCATTTCAGTTGTTTCAATGTTTAGCTAATATGTGAATTACTGCAGTAAATGTTGGTGTACTGGTCAGTTTATGAATCCCCTTTCATTTCTACTGCACATATATATATAAATATGCATATATATACACATACATATATGTGGGATTAGTTTGGCAGGACTGCCAATCTGTTTTCCCCAGTGGTTGCACCCTTTTCCGTTCTCACCAACAACAGATGATTGTTCCTGTTTCTCCCGACTTCATTCACACGTATTGTTTGCTTGATGATTTTTTTTCACTTATATCTCAGAAGAGATTAGGTTTAGAAACTAATCTAAACTGATATGATGTACTTACTATGACAAAAGAAAACCTTATTTTCAACATGACTCCATAAATATAAAGGTCAGGGATACAACACGTATGCTGTTGCTATTGTTGTATCCATTGATTTAGTTCTGACTGATAGCAATCTTATGCACAACAAAACAAACCATTGCCAGTGCTGCACCATCCTAACAATTGTTTTTATGTCTGAGCCCATATACCAAGGGCAAAATCCAATTCATGCAGTAGCTATGATAAATGTTACAAGGTGACACAAAACAAACAATAACCAAGAAACCACATTACCAGAGACGAGCAATCCATTGTTTTTGTTGCTGAAGTCACCTTCTACCTTTTTTCTGCATGGAACTTTCTGTCTTGTAATCACAAGATAGCCACTCCCATTCGAAGCAATTTATGCCCTAAGAATTAAGACAATAGTTGATGCGAAATCAGAAAGCCAATGTGAAACCCCATATAGTTTATTCTATTTATATTACTGGTCAAAACAGGGTCACAAAGTAACTTCTAGTTGCAAGAGAGTCTGGAAAGGTGATAATTTCAAATAAGCATATTGCTGCTCTGACAACCACTCAGAGTTAATAATAATAACAACAATAACAAATAAGAGTATGTAATCAGGGAGGTTGGACAGGACAGCAGTTAGGCAAAACAAAGACTCTAACCCCAGGAATTTCCTCTACATCTAAATGTCCCTCAATTTTTGACCAGTGGGTTCCCACAACAAAGAACCTGACTGATTCTTCTGCCTTTTTGCCAAAGGAGATGGTAATAACTCCTCACAATTATTTACAATTCTATATCCAGTTCTCATTTAAGGGCCTTACATATAATAGCTCATATTTCTCAATACAACTCCAGTAATTAATCATTATTATTATTAATTCTCCTTTTACAGGGAACTTAATAAAACAGTGACTTTCACTGCAGTGGCCTAGCCAAATAACAGAGTAAAGTTTCTATCCCAAGTCATTTGGATTCACAGATCAAACTTTTAAGTACCCTTCTATATTTACACCTTGAAATAAGATTAAGTTTATATTTATGACCAATTGGTTTTCAACAGCATGTCAAAGAAATTTAATTGGAAAAAAATATAGTATTTTATAAAACAGAACTGGAATTTGGGGGTGTACATATAAAGAAATGAAAGCCATGCCATACATATGAATTAAATCAAAGAAGATCATAGACTTAAATATTAGAACTAAGGCTAAAAATTTTAGAAGATCTCTGTGATTTAGAATTAGACAAATATTTCCTAGAAATGGCATAAAATACATGATCCTTAAAAGAAAAAAAAATTATGTCAGACTTCATGCTAATGTTGACACTTGTGTAGAAAAGGCCACCTTTTAAAAATAATATATTTGCCTACTCCCACCACCTGAGGGCAGTAATGCTTAAAAAAAAATAATATATTTGCAATACATGTGCTTTATAAAAGGATGTGGACATAGGATATATAAGTTACTCTTACAATCCACTAAGAGGAACAATATTATTGAAAAATGGACAGCAGGTTTTTAAAAATCATTTTACTGGGAGTTTGTACAATGCATCACAATCCATACATATACACATTTTGTCAAACACATTTGTTGTCATCATCATTCACAAAACATTTTCATTCTACTTGAGCACTTGGTGTCAGCTCCTCATTTTCCCCTTCCCTCCCACACCCTTCCTTCATAATGAACCCTTGATAATTTGTAAATTATTATAATTTTTTCTTGTTTCACACTGTCTGATTTCTCCCTTCACTAAATTTACTGTTCTCTGCCCCCCAGGGTTATATGTAAATCATTGTGCTGTTTCCCTTCTCTACCCCACCTTTCCCTTACTCTACTGGTAACTCTACTCATTATTCGTCCTGAGGGCTTTATCTGTCTTGGATTCCCTGTGCTTCCAGCTCTGGTCAGTACCAGTATACATCCCCTGGTCTAGCTGGATTTGTAAGATAGAACTGGGATCATGATAGTGAGGGGGAGGAAGCATTAGAGAACTAGAGGAAAGTCATATGTTTCATTGGTGCTATTTTGCACCCTGAATGGCTTATCTCCTCCCCATATCCCTTCTGTAAGGGAATGTCCAGTTACCAACAGATGAACTTTGGGTCCTCACTCTGCACTCCCCCTCATTCACAATGATATGATTGTTTATTCTTTGATGCTTGATACCTGATCCTATAGACATCTCATGATCACACAACTGGTGTGCTTCTTCCATGTGGGCTTTGTTCCTTCTCAGATGAATGGAGTTGAACATTGAATAAGGAAGACTGCCCAATGCATTTGAGTTGTGGTGTTGGAGAGTATTCAAAGTACCATGGATTGCTAAAAGGACAAACCTCTTTGTCTTTAAAGAAATATGGCAAGAGTGCTTATTAGAAGCAAGGATGGTGAGACTTACTCTTACATACTTGGGCATTTTGCCAGGAAAGACTAGTCTATGGAGAAGACTAGTGCCTCCATTTGCAAACTTTATCATACTTGGTAAAGCAGAAGAACAGCAAAAAAAAAAAAAAGGAATGCCATTGACAGAATGTACTGACACTTATGACTTCAACAATGAGCTAAGACATAGGAACAATTGTGATAATGGTTCAGAGTAGGGCAGTGTCTCCTGTTGTGCATAAAACCACTATAGGTTAGAACTGACACAATGTCACCTAAAAATAGCAACAATGAGATAGAATGTGATAGGTGTATTGTGCCGACATGACCAATGAACACATGTGGGATTAATGAAAGGACTGAGAGATAAATGGCTCATCGAACCTCAACTGTCTTGTCTTTGATCTTTGATCAAGGGCCCAGTGTACAACTGGCTGCCTTGCTTGTTCCGTGCCTCCATTTGCAAAGTACACTCCCTGTGGGACATGAACTGTGTCACTGTAAATTGAGATTCCTTCAAGACCTGCTTTGCCATCCTACTGGAATATACATCTCCTGAGCTGGGGACTGTGGGACCATCATCTGGCTGACCTGCCTTGCTGTCTGCTGTCTGTGGTGTGGTAGTCTGAATTGTTTAACAGAGGACTGACTACCTGGAGGCCCTTAAGACTTGAAGGGCTGTCTCATGGAAGTGAATTGCACTGAGTCATTTTTATTGCTCAATTGATGAATTAACTGTTTATTTCTTATGATATATATGCATATAAGTGTACGGATATTGACTGCAAATGGGCATGGGGAAATATTTTGAAATTGGATGATGATGATATTTGCACAACTGTGAAACTTACACAAAACAAATGAATTGAAAAGTGCCTTGGAAGATGAGAGGTTACACTCCAGATAGCTCCCTCTACTTTGCTCTTATCGACTTACAGAGAAACTTCTAAAAGTACTTTATTCTGTGTGACTGCTTCTCCCACTCTCATACTAGTTTTGACTTCTGTGGTAGCCTGAGTTTTATTGTGATTCTGGGAGATGTGCCACCAGTGTTTCAAGTAGCATTAGGGTCAACCATTGTGGCCAGGTGTCAACAGAGATTCCAGAGTAAGACATATGGGGGCAGGGTTGGGGTGTCTTACTTCTGAAAATTAGTCAAGAAAAATTCTAAGATTCACAACAGAATATTGTCTGATATGGAAGATGATTCCCTGAGGGTGAAAAGCACTCATAGCACACAGTGGATAAAAATGGATTCCAGTACAAGAGTGAACATGAAGATGGCACCTGATGGGAACTTTTTTCCTTAAGATCATTTTACTGGGGGCTCTTCCAGCTTTCATGACAATCCATACACCAATCATATCAATCATATTTGTGCATATGTTGTCATCATCATTTTCTAAACATTTACTTTCTGTTTGAGCTCTTGGGATCAATACACCACATAACTCCACGATAAACTATAAACTATTATTATTTTCATATTTTCCACTGACCTCTTTCTCTCTTCACCCACATTTCTGTGGTTCAGCTCACTGGCAAGTTATTTTTCTATCTTTGTGATAGGTTCCCCCTTCCTCTCCGCTTCCCGCTACCTTCTCTGTACCTTCTTGGTGTCACTACTCCCATTTCTCTTCTTGTGGGGTTTATTTGCAAGGAATTTCATGTGTCCTGTGCCCTTATCTGAGTGTACATACTCTAGTCTAGCCCGCAGTGAAAGGCAGGATTGGGGTCATGATAGTGGGGTGTGTGTGTAAGGAAACCTCAAGGAACCAGAAGAATATTGTGTTTCATCAGTGCTATAATGCACCCTGATTGACTCATCCCTTCCTTGCGATCCTTTGAGAGGGAATGTTCCATTGTCGAC
The DNA here is from genome assembly GCA_004026705.1 of Nesogale talazaci. Classification (NCBI taxonomy): domain Eukaryota; kingdom Metazoa; phylum Chordata; class Mammalia; order Afrosoricida; family Tenrecidae; genus Nesogale; species Nesogale talazaci. The sequence goes on from PVJH01004039.1 coordinate 26,755, forward strand.
AGATGGATTTGAGGTTTCTGCTCCAACTCCTGCCATTTCCAACAATTTTTGTTTCTTCGTTTTAGGTCTTCTGATGCCTGTTACCTAATCCTGTCAACACCTCAGGATAGCATAGGCTAGTGTGTTTCTTCCATGTGGGGCTTGTTGTTCTCTGCTAGATAGCTGCTTGCTTCATTTAAAACCTTTTTGACCACAGATGCTCTATCTTTGGTCACCATCAGCCTTCTTCACTACATTTGCTTATGCACCCACTTTTGCCTTCAATATGGCAAAAATCCTGTTGAACTTGTTGAAGGGTGAGCATCACAAATGCCAGATTCTTAGAATAAAATGTTCTTGCATTGAGGGAGGACTTGAGTAGAAGCCCAAAGTCTGTCCACTTCCTCAATGCATTCCTATATAAATATACTTACACAGGCCAGTAACTCTTTCTATGAATAAATATATTTACTATGTCTATGCCTCTATCTATAGTTTGCTTCTTAGATCTTTCCTCTATTTCCTTTTACCTTTCTCCTTCCTCACTAGCATTCCTGCCCTCAGCCTGCTAGTAATTCCTCTCAGCTAGCTTGCTGTTGCCCCAACATTACCACGATTTCTATGTCCTCACTGTTCCTTTTAATTACCTAGTTGTTCCCCTATCTGTGGCATTATTTACGCACTGCTAGCTTCCCCACCTTTCCTTCTCCCAAGTCCCTGGATTAGTGCCCTGACCCACCAGTGCCATTATCTCACCCTTTTCCCCCTTCCCCTCTCCTCCGTTCGCTTCTTTGTGTTGGAATGACATGCACATCCTTGCGTTTGGTCTGCTCCCTACCCAATTGCCTGTATCTCAACCCATAAAATGTGAGATCTTTGGTTTTTCTTTTATACCTACTTTGCTGTGTTACTATCTTGCCACAACCTCTACAACATTGGTTACTCTCTGATATTGTGATGTGCATTATCTTCAAGGGTGTTACATGGTATCTCATGGTTGTTTTAATTTTCATTTCTCTGATAACTAATGATCAGTAGCATTTTTTCATATGTTTGTTGGCCATTCTGGTCTCCTCCCTAGCAAAACTTCTGTTCATGTCTTTTGCTTACCTCCTCAGGGGGTTAACTGTTTTCTTATTTTTGCAGGCTAGGAGGGTATTGTAGATTTTAGTAATAAGCCTTTTGTCTATTATAACAGAGCTAAGAATCTTCTCCCAGTTTGAATGTTCTCTTGCTACTCGGTAAATTCTTTGAATGCACATTGGTGTGTTATACTTAATATACATTCTTGGGTGTCTTAATTAGGAATAGGTATTGGATGTTGTCAAATGCTTTTTCAGCATCTATCGATATTATCATGTGATAATTATCTTTTTTTATTAATGTGGCAAATAATGTTGATGTACATTTTTTGTTGAGTCCATCTCTGAATCTCTGGAAGGAATCCCACCTGATCATGATGAATGATATATTTTATATACTTTAGTGTCCTATAGGCTAGTCTTTTGTTAAGGATTTTTGTGATTGTTCATTAGAGATTTTGGTCTGTGTAGTCTGGAGTCAATTTGGGACTTGAGAGGATTAAGAGTGAAGGGATGGAGTATGTCAAAAGGGTCATAATCAATGAGGCCTCTGTATGGTCAAGGCTTTACTTAAGGATTCTGGGAACTCATTTACTTTCTCCTCCGAAGTAGGAGACACACTCTCTCTCTCTTTGCTCATTCTCTGTGAGACATTTCTGAGGAGAAACCATATGAAGCTGCCCTGAGGTAGTCAGAGTTTGGGAGCTAAAGGAACCACAAGGATACCCCTGCTAGCACTGAGATCCTTACAATGCCACTGGATTCACAAGATTTCCTACCCACTGGACTGTGATCATCCTGCATTTGGTATCATTCCAGGTGTTTTGTGAGTCTGCAAAGGAATTATAGATTAGTATCAGACATATGGGCTAATAATATCAGACTTATGGACTTGATCTGGACTGGACTGGGATGTTTTCTTAATATTCAATTTTTCTTGTATATAAAGCTCTTTCTTATGTGCATCAGTTCCCATGAATTTGTTACTCTTATCTACGAGACTAACATAGTCTTTAGTTCTTAGTCCTGTGGGATCATTGCCCTGTTTGGGTATCAAAGTTATACTGGCTTCATAGAATGAGTTTGGGAGTTTGCCATATTTTTCTATGCTCTGGACTAATTTTTGGAGGATCATTATCACTCCTTTCCTGAATGCTTGGTAGAATTCCCCTGAGAAACCATCTTGTCTGGCAGGTTTTTTGTTTTTATTTTCTTGTTAACCATGTCTGTTTCTTTTTTTGTTATGGATCTATTATGGTTCTGGACCTCTATCTGGGATAATCTATTGAATTGCTTTTCCAATTATTTGCCCATGTCTTTCACATTGTTAAATTCATTAGAACATATTGTTTCACATTATTTTGTGATTATCCTTTTAAATGGACTTGTTGGGCTCCATTGTGATTTACCTGATTTCATCCCTCATCCTGGCAATTTATGTTTTTTCCTTCCTTTTGTTGGTTAGGTTTCCCAGTGGTCTGTCAATTCTGTTGATCCTCTTAAAGAACCAACTTTTTGCTCTATGGATTTTTAAATTGTTCTCTTGTTTTCCAACTGATTTAACTCTGCCTTGATTTTTAATATTTCTTTTCTTTTGCTATTGGTTGCTCTAGCTGTTAGAGGTTTTGTGATGAAGTATCAGACCACAGGTCTCTCTTTCTTTATAATGTATGCTTTAATCATTACCAAATATCATCTGATAACTGCTTTTGCTTTACCCCATAAGTGTTGGTATGCTGTATTCTCAATAACTTCTAGAAACTTTCTCATTTCCTCTCCGATCTGGGTCAGTACCCATTCATGTTGCAGGCAATCATTATTCATTCTCTAGTTAGCTGACCTCATTTACTTTTGGGGGGTTGTCTTTTGGCTGATCGCCAGTTTTAGGGGCATGGTTCAAGAAAGACAATTGAGTGATCTCTATGTATTTGAATTTACTAAGGATTGCCTTTTGTCTGAGCATGTGGTCTATATTTGAAAATGATCTATTTGCACTTGCAAATAATGTGAAATATTTGCATTTGGATGTGGCACTCAGTAAGTAGCTCTCTGCTCCATTCATCTAATTATAGTCTTTGGCTCTCTAGCCTCTTAGCTGACCTTATTTTCCAGCAATCTATCTTTCTCTGATGGCCTTGTATTAAAGCTACCTTCTATGATTGTTGAGTCTGTGATTTCTTTTTTCATCTTTTGAATAATTTGACAAATTTTGTGGGTCTCTCATTATGTGTGTATATATTTATTATGTTTACTGAGTCCTAGTCTACTGTTCCTCTGAACACTATATAGGGCACATTCTTATCTCTTGTTATGGTTTGCACCTTGCAGTCAATGTTGTTAGAGATTGCAACTTCTGTCATTTATTTTTTTTTAAGTTGCCATTTGCCTGGCATATTTTCCATCATCATTACTCTATTTTTGTCTGCGAGCTTAATGTGTCTCCTACAGGCAACCCATTGATAACTTATTACTAACATTCTTTTAAGGAGCAAATTCAGGCCTTTGACATTTAAAGTTTTTACCACCATCTGTGGATTCATTGCTATCATTTCATATCTTTTGTAAGGGGGTTTTCGCCTCTCTCTTCATATTAGTGTGATATGTTTATGTGGAGGGCTTCATGTTTGCCTTCCTTTCCCTCTGAGGCAATGTTATCTTGGTAGCTATTTTCAGTGTATGACTTCTAGAAGGAGCTGCGCTATGTGGCAGTCTCCAGCTTGTGCTTGGTGGACGTTTGTTTTCAAATCACAGTAAGTCTGTAAGGATTTTTTGCAGGACTGGATGTCTTAGAATATTCTTTGAGTTTTTCCTTGTCCCATAAGATTCTTACTGCACTACCTAACTTAAAAGATAGTTTGGCTCGGTAAAGATCCTTGGGTTGATTTTTTGTTTTGTTTTTTCTTTCAGCTTTCAGAAGATGCTACTCCACTCTCTCTTCCTCATCATCGTATCTGCTGATAGCTTTGAGCATTTTCTTACCTGAGAACCATTGTACTGCTGCTCTTAAAATGTTCTCTTTTTCCTCAAAGTTGGATAAGTTAACAGTTATGCGCCTTGGAGTTCTTTCTGGGATTCAGTGTCAGTTAAATTGCTTCCTGTATGAATGTCTGATTCTCATTCACTAAAGTGGGGAAGTTTGCTTTCAGGAATTCCTTTGTTAATTTAGCTGTTGACTTCTTCCTTCTGTCTTGTGTTGGAAGACCTTTCATTCAAACATTGTTTCTTCTGCCATTGATCTCAGGTTTCCTTCTGCCTCTTTGATTATCTTGTTTGACTCTTTCCTGTTTGCTGAAAGTTGTTTGATTGTCCTTAAGATCATTGGTATGATCCTCTGTCTCTTCTCTTCTGATGGTGAGGTCTGTTAGCTTGTGTTTTGCTTCTGTTATCTCACCCAATAGTTCTTGAATTTTCCTTTGGTGCATGGACTGATTTCATCCCCTCTATCAAGGACATCATCTCCTCTATCCTTGCACCCTTATTCTGAGTTGCTTTGCTCATAATCTGTATTACTTCAAATGTAATTCTGAAGGTTTCTTTTTGTTGCATATCAATGTCTCTTTCTTCTACATGCATTGTTAGGTTTAGGACTTCTTCCACTGTTGCTTTTTTCTTCATTTTTTCTTTTTGAGGTATGCTGCTGTCAGAGTGTTCTTTTGGAAGAACTTGCCACCATGTTCCCAGAAGGAGAGGCCCTGAGCTCTTTCTCTGTGTGACTGGTAGGCATGGTTACAGATACTACCTATGGCTTACTATGGTGATGTGTCAGAATGCTGTGAGTTAGTCCAGGTAGACTAGAGGAACAAATTCAAGGACACGCATATTGATATAAGGAATGGGTTTATATTCAAGAGGAGCAGGACATTGAGAAAACATCCCAGCCCAGTCCAGCTCAAAGTCACAAGTCCAATATTATCCCATATGTCTGACACCAGTCTATAATGTCTCCTTTTGACTCATGAAGTCACAGGTCAGTGAGTACAGAGTCCTGGCACCGACAGGGGTCTTTCATGGCTCCTCGCTTCCAAGGCTCAGGGTCCATCAACAGCATCCCGTGGTGGCAGAAGCAACTCATTGCTTGCAGAGGCTTCCATGTGGCTGCCCCAGCCTCAGAGGTCCGGCTCCATCAGGGCAAAGTCATGTGGTCTCTCTACGGGCTACTCCAGCCTCTCAGACGCCGCCATTCTGTGTTGCCTGTGATTAATCATCTCTGAAACTAACTCCCAACAACTGGGGAAGATAACTTCTCATCTTCATGAGGGAAATACCGTGAGATTTCCCAATCTCAGGTGAAAGCCATGCTCACACAGAGGCCTCAGAGGCTACTCAATGGCTATCTCCAGATTAACAGGCCAGTCTCCACCCCTACATTTCAATTATAAAATTAACATAAGCACATGACTGCCACATGCTGTGTAGGTGAAGTGGTGACTCAATGGCTGACGGCAAGGTGGGTGAGCATGTAGTATGGATATGGGGTTGGCCTGGACTGTCTGGCCACTATTAACAGTCTTTTAATGACTCTCTGTGGAGCTCAATACTGGTAGAGACAGTTTTTGGCTTGGCTTTTAGTCCCTGGATTTTCCTGGTTTGTTTCATTAAAATCCTAGACTGTGCTCTAGATATTATTGTTCTGGCTGTCTTGTTATGTTAATATTAGGCTAATAGTTCTGGTTTCTGAAGGCTTACATTCATAGGTACACAAAATAATGCAGCCTAGAATTGTAAGCATCAAAACCTTTTCCTTTTTATAATGAGTTTTTGAGTTTCCCTGATCTCAGAACTGTGCCACACTGTCCCCCAAGGAATAGAGACTAAATTATTGGAGTGGATTTGGGGCGCACTAGATGTGAATTCTCTCCTGGCTGCACTCCTGTGTCACTCCTGGCTCTCTCCTGCACAGCTCTGCAGACTATGTTCTGGAAATCTCTGTTCTGTCATGGGTCATTATCCCTGGGGCTCTTCAATTACTGAAAATTACTATTCAACTATCTATAGTTCCCACTCTGGGAGGCTTGGAACAGTGGAGAGGGAAAAGGATGGCCAATGCAATCACTACCTTCCTGACCAGCGAGGATGTATGCAAAGTCAAAGAGTGCAGCAGCAGGGTGGATAGTAGAGAGCGGAACTTAGTGTGAGGGTTTGTGGCTCATTCTCAGGGCCTCTCTGCAAGCCTGGCATGATGACCACCTTCAGACAACAGCCTGGGAAAATTACTGTACACTGCAAATCTTGGATTTGTGGTGTGAAAAGATGCTGACTCTCTGGACCTCATGAGGGACGAGCAGAGACTACAGGCAGATGTGGTGAATTTAGAGCATTTCAGCATGTTCTCAATTCACTCCCTGGGTGAAAATTGCAGGACATGGGGTTCTCAGCTATATCCTAGTACACTCACTGATTCTACTTTTAGCACCCAATATTGGACTATTTACCTCTTAATTTTATGATCTAACACTGGGAGCACTGGGTGGGTGATTCTACCTAGAGACCTTCTTGACTCGTCCATTGGAAAAATCTTTTGCTCAGCTTTATGTAAGGCATCCTTGAGTCAGAGCAGAATTGGCAACAGCTCTCTATAACTAAAACATAACTAATTAGAGAAGATTATGATGCCTGATAGTGAGCAGTGGTTGAGTGGTAAGTACATTTTATATTTTTATTAATATAGCTTTTCGATTACTTAATGATAAAGTGTGTTGTAGGCTTCCTCCCTGTTTCATTTTAATATACAGAGCTACTATGTATTTGTTATTAGATTATAAGTCTTTAATACTACCAGGAGGTCATTATTGTTATTCATCGCTTTCAGAAAGAAGTAGTACATGTTAGAAAAATATGGATAGTCTATGGCCATAGTTCTATTAGATAAACAGTAGAATCAGTTAAGACTCAAAACTCAAATTATCTGTCATTGAGTTAATTCAGCTACATAATGACCTTATAAGGCCAGGGTAGACTTCCCTTGTGGGTTTTAAAGATTCACTTTTTTTCTCACTTTTTTCTCTTTCAAAAAATGTTATTGCAGGCTCTTACAGTGCTTATAATATTCTATACATCAATTGTTTGGAGCATATTTGTACATATTTTACCATCATCATTTTCTAAGCATTTACTTTGTAGCTGAACCTTTGGTATCAGTTTCTTTTTTCCCCCTCTCTCTTCCCCTTCCACACTTGTGAACCATTAATAGTATAACTTATTATTGATTTCATGTCTTACACTGACTTCTGTCTTCCTCCTCCCACATTTTCTGTTGTCAATCCCCCTGGGTGGGGGTAGGGGACACCCGCTCAGTTTTTTTATATATATAAATCATTTTATTGGGGGCTTATACAACTCCTATCATAATCAATACATACATCAATTGTATGCAGACCATATTTGCACATTTGTTGCTATCATCATTCTCAAAATATCCTCCTTCCACCTAGGGCCCCAGTACCAGCTCCCCATATTTCCTCTCCCTCCCCACTTGAACCCTTAACTATTTACAAATTGTCATTATTTTGTCATCATACACTGTCCAATGTGTCCCTTCACCCACTTCCCCAATTTCTGTACTCTAGAAAGGAGGTCATATGTAGATCCCTAAAATAGGATCCCCCTTTCTACTCCATCTTCCCTCCACCCTCTTGGCATCACCAGTCTCACCCCTCGTTCTGAAAGGTTCATCTATCTTGAATTACACCTGTTCCCGCTCCAGTGTATATCCTCTGATCTAGCTTGATTTGTAAAGTAGAATGGGGATCATGATAATGAGTGTGAGGAAGCATTTAAGAACTAGGGGAAAGTTGCATATTTCACTGTTGCTACACTGTACCTTGACTGTCTCGTCTCCTCCCTGCAACTCCTCTGGAAGGGGATGTCAATTTATCTATTGGTGGGCTTTGGGTCTCCAATCTGTACTCCTCCTCATTTCTAATGATATAGTTGTTAGTTCTTTGATGCAAGACACCTGATCACTTCAACACCTCCTCATCACACAGGCTGGTGTGCTTCTTCCATGTGGGCTTTTTGCTTCTGAGCTAGATGTCCGCTTGTTTACTTTTGAGCCTTTAAGACCCCAGACACTATAACTTTTGACAGCCAGGTACCATCAGCTTACTTCACCAAATTTGCTTATGCACATATTTGTCATCAGTGAGCATATCAGGAAGGTGGGCATGAAATGATATGATTTTTAGTTTGTGAAGCCTGATTACTGATCCTTTTGACACCTCGTGGTCACACAAGCTGGTGTGCTTCTTCCATGTGGGCTTTGTTGCTTCTAAGCTAGATGACTGGTTGTTTACTTGCAAGTCTTTAAGACCCTAACTGCTACATCTTTGGATAGCTGGTCACAATCAGCTCTCTTCACTTTTGCTTAAGCACACATTTGTCTTCAGTGATCGTGTCACAAAGGTGAGCAACATGCAATGCCAATTTAATAAAACAAAGTGTTCTTGCATTGAAGAAGTACTTGAGTGGAGGACCAATGCCCACCTACTGTCTTAACACTAACCCTATAAGTGTATGCACATAAATCTCTTTCCTTTTAGTCATATATAAATATATTCACCTATGTATATTTAGACCTCTATAAATGTCTTTTACCCACCCCACCCCCAGTTCTTTCCTCTATTTCCTTTTACTTTCCTCTTGTCCCACTATCATGTTTAGCCTCCATTTGGGTTTCAGTGCTTTCTCTCTGTTGCTTTACTCTAGTTGAAACCCCATCGGGCCTCTCACACCCAGCTTGTCACTGATTTTGAATCACTTGTTGTTCCTTTATCCCTGGGTTGGTCATCACCTCCTTTGCCCCTCCTCCCAATCTCCCATGTCTATGCTGGAGTCATCAGTACCATTATTTTCTCCTGCAAAGTGTTTATCCAGCCTAGTTATCTAGATAGACCTACAGAGATAACAAGATGTACTAGAAAAAAAGTAGGCATCCTAAGATTAAGCAACCAAAGAAAATAAAATGATGATAACAACAACAATAAAAAACATGTCCAAATATGTATATATGTAAAAAAATTTTAAATAACAAATTAAAAACCTGTAAATGGTTCAAGATTTGTTCATTGACCTGCAGGAGGCTCCCTTGGGTGAGTTCAATGGGGTGTGACACCCTAACTCCAAAGTAAACCCTTGGCACTCCCTCAGGAACTCCATGTTCTGTTGCACACCCAGTGTTTTGCCATGGTGTGGTTGGGTCAGACAGGGTACAATCCTGACCCAGTTTCCTCATTGTTTTCCCCATAGGGCCTTGTGTCAGAGAGAGACCATGAATCACAGCCAGGGCGGCCATATGGTCCTCTCTGTGCATTGTTTGTTCTGTGTGGGAATATCATTCTCAAGATTCGGTGGGGGGTGAATAGGTCTCTATTGCAAAAGGCGTGCCTACTGGCCTAGATCAGAAATTATATTAGCATTTCTATAAACTAATGAGAATGAAAACACGAGATACCAAAACTTATGGAAACAACAAAGGCAGTTATCAGAGCAAGTTTCATTTCAGCACAAGCACATCTGAAAAAAAAAGAGCATCTCATAACTGATATGTTGGCACAGAATTTACAATGAGCAGAGCAGAGTCAGCAGGACAATTCCACTAAGAGCAAAAGAAAAGAAATAATAAAAACCAGGGCTGAGATTCAGGAGCAGGAAAATAAGAAAACAATGGAAAAGTTAATGCTGCTAAAACTTGGTTCTTTGAAAGGATTAACAAAATTGATAAACCACTGGCAGATTTAACCAAAGAAAGGAGGGAACAGATTTCTATTCCAAGAATGAGGGATGAAAAAGGGGATATCACAACTGAACCTAGTGAAATCAAAAGTATAACTACATAGTACTACAATGGTCTGTACTCCAATGAATTCAACAACTTGGAAGACATGGACAAATTCTTAGAAAAACAGTCCCTCCCTAGACTATCCCCAATGGACGTCAAAATCTTAACAGAACCATAGCCATACAAGAAACAGACAAGGTTATCAAGGGGTGACCAACAAAAAAAATCACCATGGCTAGATAGCTTTACAGGAGAATTCTATCAAGCATTCAGGGAAGAACTGACACCAATCCAACACAAGCTCTTCTAAAACATAGAAAAAGATGACAAACTCCCAAAGTCCTTTTACAAAACTACTATAACACTGATACCAAAACTGGGCAAGGATCCCACAAGAATTGAGAACTACAGATCAATATCCCTTATGAACATTGATACAAAAATCCTTGATAAAATACTGGCCGATAGAATACAAAAGCATATAAAGCAATTCACCATGACCATGAGGGGCTCATACCTGTAATACAGGGGTGATTCAATATAAGGAAAACCATTAGTATCATTGCCATGTTGACATGAATAAATTATAAGAACCATATGATTATAGCAATAGATGCGGAAAAGCATTAGACAACATTCAACACCAATTCCTGTTTAAAACACTCAAAAAGATAGGACTGGAAGGAAAAGTCCTCAAGACAAAACAAGGTATACATGAAAAGTCAACAGCCAAAGTAATAGTTAACGGAGAAAAGACTAACACAATCCCACTGAAAAAGGGGATCACACAAGGATGTCCCTTGTCTCCATTCTTGTTTACTATCATACTGGAAGTTTTAGCTAACAGCATAAGACAAAAGTTATTCACCTGGGGAAGGAAGAGGTGAAAGTATCGTTAATTGCATATGATATGATATTATGTTATATATGAAAAATCCCAAAAGCTCTACAAAGCGAGTATTGAAAGCAATAGAAGAGTATGGCAGAGTGGCAGGATACAAGATCAACAATCAGAAGTCTATAGGACTGCTGTACAAATCACATAAGACCATAGAAGTGCAGATAAAAAATAAGTACCCTTCAAAATACCTAAGCACAAATTGAAATATCTACAGATATACCTGACTAGAAGAATAAAAGATCTATATGGCAAAAATTCAGAACACTATTTTAAGAAACCAAGAGTGACTGCAGCAAATGGAGGAGTATCTCATGCTTGTGGATCTGAATACACAATAAAATAAAGATGTCAATTCTATCCAAGGAATTAAATAAGTTTAAGGCAATTCTGACACAATTATCCTCATCTTTCTTAAAAGTAATGGAAAAAATTATTACCCATTTCACATTGAGTGGGTAGAAGCCCAGAATTAGCAGAGAATTCTTTAAGAAGAAGAACATTGGGGGAGGGAGGTTTGCTTTAGCTGACTTTAGAACATACTATACAGACACAGCGGTCAAAACAGAATGGTATTGGCATAATGATAGATACTCAGACCAATGGAAAAGAACTGAAAACCCAGAAATAAAAGCATCAGCATACAGATAACTGATGTTTGATAAGGGTCCCAAAAATATCAAATGGGAAGCAGATGTTCTTTGCGACAAGTGGTGCCGGAAAAAAGAAATGGATATCTAATCTACCTGAAGAAAAATGAAGCAAGACACTTACCTCACTGTATGCCCTATTATAAATTCAAGGTAGATCACAGACCTCAAAGTAAACCCACCAGACTCTCAGGGCAATCAACGAGGGAATTGGGAGCAACCTGAGAACTTCGGCACTAGGATTACATAGGCTATGAGAAATAGGGAAGGACATGAAAAGAGAGGCGGCACAAATAGACAAATGGGATACAGAAGATAAAACACCTGTGTACATTGAAAGAATTCACCTAGCGAGAAATAGGAGGGCCCACCAACTGAGAAAACATCTTTAGCAATGACAAATCAGACAAAGGCCTATTACTAAAATCTATAATACCCTGATAACATCCCCAAAGAGTGAAACTAACTGCCCACTGGGTGGGGTGGGCAAAGGATCTGAACAGAAGTTTCACAAAGGCAGAAACCTGATTGGCCAATAAGCATATGAGAAAATGTTCATGATCATTAGCCACAAGAGAAATGCAAATCAAAACAACAATGATAAACCACCTAATACCCTCAAGGATAGCACAATTCAAAAAATCAGAAAGCAAGAAGTGTTGAAAGGGCTGTGGAGAGACAGGAACTCTTATCCACTGCTGGTGGACCTGTGGGTATATACAGCCACTATGGAATTCAATTTGGTAATATCTAAAATGGATGGAAATTGAGGTTCCATACAATCCAGCAATCCTCCTACTGGGCATACACCCAGGGGAGGCAAACAACCAGTGTTCATTGCAGCACAGTTCACAAATGTAAGAAGTTGGAAACAGCCCAAATTTTCTTCAACTGATGAATGGATTCAAATGCTATGGTACATACATACAATGGAGTTCTATGCATCACTTAAAAGCAGTGATGAATGCATGAAGCACATCACTGTGTGGGAAGAACTGGAGGAAATTATGCTAAGTGAAAAAAGCCAAGCACAAAATAGCATGAGTCCTATGGGGTAAACTTTAAAAAAATGCAGAAGGGGCATAGGGAATAAAGCTACTGTATACAGAAATTCCTGGGGGAAAGTCCATGTAGTAAGGCAGGGATCAGACCAAATCACCAAATCCAGGGCTACATATGGTAGCCAACTGTGGTGGTGGTGGTGGGGGGGGGAGATGGTGATTTGTACAGAGGGAATGGGATACTAATGCACCCAAGGGGAGCGTATTGTTTATGTTTTCACAGGGAAAGAGGGGTCAAACTTAAACCTGGTGATCCAGGAAATGAATATAGCATGACAGCATGGAGCAGAGAGCCAGTGGAGGGGTCTGAAGGTCCAACCCCAATCTCAACAAAGTAGACAGCCAACTTTCTTCCCAGGGGAGTTTGCTTTGGAGGTCAGCACTGAAACTGCATCTTGGGGAGTGGGGCATGACTGATGAGAGCACATGAGAACAAATAAAGGGGTAGGAACAGAGAATGGAGAGCATCCTGGCCCCCTAAGCCTTAAGGAAGATATTCCCACTTGGAACAACCAAGACTAACTTTTTGTGAGAGTAGAGAGTAGATCAGCCCAAGGGTATGCTGGTGGTTTCAAATTGCTGAACTTGCTGTTGGTAGAGCAATGCGTAATCCACATATAGTCTCTTTCTAATCCATTTGAATACATTTTAGAATTTAATTTTATTGCTGTGCTATGGGTTTCAGTTTCCTCATAGGATAAATGATTCTATCCAGGCAATATCTATAAGCAGTTTGATTTAAGAAAAAATAACAATGGCTGTTATCGTAACCCTACAGATATGCCTTAAAATATTGTGAATTTGACTACAGATCATCACAATAGATCAAGTCACATAAATTGTTTTGTTCTCAAATGCATATAAAATTATTTAAACTATTCTTTAGAGTACATTGTGTACAATAGATCTATTAAAAGGTTTAAATATCTTGAAAATTACCAAAATAAAAGACGGAGGTACACTGTGAATACATGATGGGGAAAACAAATGGCACCAATGGACTTCCTCAACTCATGGTTGCCAAAAACCTGCAATTTGTACAAATCGCTATGTCCCACAACATGGGTAGTTATTGACACACCCAAATTTGTTGTAGCATTATTCATAATAGCTAAAAATAGAAGCAATCAAAGTGCCCATCCATGAATTCATAATGGATATTCAAACTGCAGTACAGACACAGAATTCAATAATATGCAACCTTAAAGGACAATGATGAATCTGCAAAACACCTCATAAAATGGATCAAGTTAGACAGCTTGCTAATTGATATTTATTGATCAACCAAAGGGATTATACTGCAAAAGAATACTGCTATAAAAAATCAACAAAATGTTTTCACACAGAAAGAAGCATTCTTTGGTGATTGCCAAGAATAGGAGAGAACACTATTTTCCTAAGCATAAGCCTCTATTGACTTGGATGAAGGGTAAGGCAATATTTAATAAGCGTAATAGCTCATTAAATTGGTTAAGGCAAAGAAAAACACTGAATGAAGCATGAGAGTGAAAAGCAAAATAAGTGAATACTGTTTCATATTCAGTTGTACAATAGCAGTATTTACAATCATCGAGAATGAATACGTAGACACACAAATTGAAAAGGTATGGGAAGGCAAAGGAGATTGTACCCATAAAATTGATGAGTTTGAATGAGGATACTAATATATGTGCATTTACATAGGCTGCATGTATATATATATGAGTTTTTTAGAACATAAAGGGGGCAAAATTATCTTACCTAAAACCACACATCTTGAGGTAAAAACACACTGGGTCTAGAGACGAAGCACTATAGTTTCAGGTGCCATAAAGTTCAATTGTCATAGCTCACAAATGTTGTATGTTCTACTTTGATGATTAGTGACTGGGATCTTAAAAGCTTGTGAATAGCCATCGAATCTGGAACCATTGGCACTGCTCCAGGTGGAGCAAATGAGAGTGAAGAAAATCAAAGACCCATGGAAGCCATTAGTTCATAAGACTAATGGACCACCCAAATCTCAGCTCCCATGACTATTACAGCAGAACTAGACAATACCTGACTACTAGTCTTACTGAACAGGATCATGTTATAAGGTCCAGGATGGAGAAAAGTGTGGAGTAAAATTCAAAGTTATAAAAATGACGAGGTTCATTGTTAGCAAAGGACTGGTGGAAACCCAGAGACAGTCACTCTTAAAGCATGGAACTGACTCATGTTCATTGACTCAACTTTTACAACTCACTGCTATGGAGGCAATTCCTACTCCTATTGACTCTATAGAACAGTATAGAAATGCTCCTCTGGGTTTCTAAGCCTTTATAGAATTAGAAAGCCATATCTTTCTCCCTCAGAGTGACTGGTAGTTTTGAAATGCTGACTGTGATAGATTGGTTTACTATGCCAACGTGGTCAATAAAAACATGTGGGATGAATAAGGTCACAGTTTGATTGGAGAGCAAGGAGATAAATTGCTTAGTGATCGCCTCTGTCTCTTGCTTTCTAGTGATCAGACCAGCGTGCAGGTGCCTTAAGTAGTTCTCTGCCTCATCTTGTAAGCTACACTCCCTGTGGGACAAACAATCCATGAACCATGTTACTAGAGTTTGATGTTTCTTCGAGACTTGCTTTGTCAAGCTGTTGGTGAATACATCGCTTGAGCTGGGGACTGTTGGCTCCTTTCATCTGGCTGACTGTTGGTGATCCTCCATGCTGTTTGGTGTTTGTGGCTGGACTGCCTGCATTGCCCTATGGAAGACTCATCTGTCTGTTTCCTTGACCTTGGACTCAGCAGCACTTGTGAGTTGAAGGATTTCCAGCATATTAACTGTTTCACAGATGTGAATGGAACTAAGACCTCTCTACCGCTGTGTGGACGAATTAGCTGTTATAATCCTTCCTGCTGTATATATTTATTTTATCTCTATCACTTCTTTCTATCTAATAAGTGTTCTAGTTTTGTTAGTCTTGAGAACTCTGTCTAATATACTGACTTTGTTGTTAGCTTTCCAATATATAAACCACTATGCTACCAAGACTGTAAGGTAAGTAATAACATCAGGGAATTATGCACTTCCTAGAGTAACAACTGAAATCAAAAGAGCACTATTTGTTCAGAGGCACAATTTTAAAGGTAGGAAGGGTTACATGAAAAGAAATGGAGCCAAGAAACCCAAGAAGAAAGAAGATTGAGTACTGTTACATTGTGGGAATGCAACACATAGCATGATGCAAAGATGTATAAATTGTTGAATGGGAAATTAATTTGCTCTTTACCCTTTAATGAGAGCAAAAAGAATAAGTTAAAAAGAACAGAAAACACTATCTGTGAGGCATGACAAAACAAAACGCAATAAAACAAAATATCTCTGCATATTTATTTACTAAGTTTTACTTCATTAATGGACTTTAGTCTAAGATTATTTTTTCTCTGAAATATAGGATGATCTACTAGAAGAATTCCATATTTTCAAAAAGATATTTTCAAAATTATATTGCTAAGCAAATTAATTATGGCTTATCATTACTTTCATATGTAATTACTTTACAAAAGAACCCTATAAATAATATATAATTAAAACATTTTATTTGTAATATTGTTTTATTGGTATATAATTCGCATACCATTTAATCCAGCAGTTTAAATATACTAAAGGAGTCGTGAGTTCATCATCTTAATTGATTTTAGAACATTTCTTCATTTTTGTACTAATTTATTAACTGCTTTTTGTTTTGTTTTGTTTTGTTTTTTTTAGGCATCATTGCCCTCAGGTGGTGGGAGTAGGAGGCCCAGCCTTTGCTCCTGGGAGCCGGAATTGAACCTACATCCCAGTGGGCTGCAGTCCCGCGCACAACCACTATGCCACCGGGGCTCAGCCTTTGTACTAATTTATTAAGCTCCCCATTTTCACTCAGCCTCCCTTAACAGTAGCTAAGAAATTATTTGTCTAGTTTCTCTCTCTTTAGATTGGTCTATTATGAATTTCATATGCAGTATATAAATTTTTTTAATTTTTACAATAACAAAATAAAACAATTATCTCAGGCCAAATGAAGCAGGAAACCAAATTAGAGCACATTTAAAATACATCAAATGGAGAAATAAATGATACTGTGTTAAATTTTAACCTTTGTCTGTATTAATTCACTTTCCAAGGCATTCTAACTAGCAAAGCTATTGAGATCCTAAGTAATAATCAGATGGGATTCACTGGAAACTTATCCACATGAGTTCTGTGCAAAATGCATTTTGAGCTTTCACTGTCATCCATATTTTTGTGCAAACTGGATGCTCAGAATTTTAACTGGAATCCTGTTCCTTCTTCTGATCTTGGGCTTTATAATTTACCATTCTTATACCACCCAGACCGAAGTGTTTCTTCAGTGGGGACTTAGCTGTAACACCTCACTTAAATGGCTGCATGTTTTAAGACAAGCCTCTAAAACCGCAGAGACTATTTTATCTGTTATTTGGGAATCATCTGATCACTTCACCATATCTTTTTATGCCACCCATATTTCCAGTGGTCAGTCTATTCTAGGAGACTAATATCAAGTAGGACCATGTTATATGAACTAATTTTTCTTAGATTAGGGATTATAATTGAATATGGGTTAAAAAATCTATTCAATATATCAATGTGTGTCCCAGATCCATTTTAGAGACATCATTATCATTTTATTGGGGAATATTATAAATAGTCTCCATGGGGTATATGGTAAATTACAAATTAAAAACTTAAGTGACTATTTATGGAAACTAATGAAAACAATGAGGGTTGGCAATAGGTAAAACAACTTGCAATAATTCTCATTTGCTTAGGCAGGATTATGCTCGCTGGACTAAAACGTATCATAAAAAGCAAGGAATATGAAGATGACAGATATATGATAATATTAATTTGCCAATCTGCTACTCATTTGGTAAATTCTTTGAATGTTATGTTAGGCCACATGGAGACCTCTGCCAGTGATGAGTTGCTTCTGCTGTTGATGGACCCTGAGCCCTGGAAGCAAGGAGCCATGTGGAGATCCCTGTCAAAGCCGTGATTCTGCACCCACTTACCCGTGACTTCATGTTTCGGAAGGAGATTTTAGAGACTGATTTTGGGCATATGGAGTAATATTGGACTTATGACTGAACTGGACTGGGCTCAATGTCCTGTTCCCCTTGTATATAAACCTTTTCCCTATATCTATATGCATGTGTATAAATTTGTTCCTCTAATCTACCCGGACTAACACAGTGTCATATGGCTTTCTATAATGGCTGTGCATTTACAAGGTCACCAGCAGAGTGCAAGAGTTCCGGTCTCTCTACACTCTCTCCAGCATTTCTTGTTCTCTCTTTTTAAAAATTTTTCTATCATTGATGTTATAAGGTAGGATGATAATGGCTTTTATTTGATTTTTCCAGATGGCTTGTGATTGTGATCACCATTTCATGTGTTTGTTAGCCATTTGAATATAATTTTTATTGTATTGTGTTCCTGTCTTTGCAAGTTTTCATTATGCATCTCAAATCTGTGTCAGTTGACTAAAAATAAAAATAACTATTATGCAATCAATTTTTCCAAGTCACCTATATTTTATAATCATAAAATTTTTTTCTTCAACCACCTTTGGACAGTAGGACCGAGTTCATCATCTATTTTCAAAATGAGTGTTCAACAATGGGTTTAAAGGGCATTGGAGAAAAAATATATTTCTTAAAATTGAATATCAGCAAAACCTAATCACCCTCACTATTATAGTGTTGATTTCAACTTACAATGTCCCTGGAGGACAGGCTAGAATTGCTTCATAGGCTTTCCATCTATGTGGAAGTAGATTGCACTTCTTTCTTCCTTACAGTGACGGGTAGGTTTGAAATGATTAGTTTTTAGTTAACTTTGCAGTAATGGACTTTAACCATTGCATAACCATTGCTTCTTGGGATATCAATATCAGCAACTGGAGGTAAATTGATATTCTTGGATAATAGGATGTTATCTGCCTGCTTATTGTTGAAGTTTCATCTGCTCTGGTAGTCCTAGAGACTGGTTCATATGGTTCAGTCTAGGTGAAGAGTAAAGAGTATTCTAGAAGGATGGATGAACAGGCATCAAGGAATTTCAAGGCCTAAAGTGTTTGTACAAACACTTTTTGATTTATTGATTCATTATTTTTAGTCCGACAACAAAAACATTTCTATAGCAATTAGGCTTCTTGCCTACAACACTTCTGACTTTTGAAATCTTCAAATGAAGACTTACTTTTTGTTGTCTGGCAGGTGGGATGGATGAGTATTTGTGAGTTTTCCTAAGAAAAGAGGTTGGTGAGAAACAGATGGCCTCCTCCAACCATACATATTCATGAATGCATTTATTTCATTATGCCATCCCCTTGGAAACCCTCTACTTCAGCTTATATAAGTTTATATGGACGAACAGTCTGAAGCCCTCTGTCAAAAACTGTAATGCTGCACAATTAGAAAAGTATGTGGAATGCCTTCAAACATCTGTCTTGAGTTTTCATCACAGAAACACCTGTTATTTTCAGAGCTAAAGCAAGAAAGTCATTGAGCATAACTTGTGTTAAGTGTTGATTGCTGAGCTGGCATGTTCATTAATCAGAAGGTTTTGTATTATGTTTAGAGTATCATTATGCACATTGTTTGCTAATTCCTTAAGAAACAGGAGACCCACATATGCTTCTCGTGACCCACATTCTGTTGTGACATCTTTAGGGTTCACCCTAGACCCATTCCCCTTTCAAGGAAAGAAATTGATCCACTATATGATGCTTAGAAAATGTTAGTTATTAAGCTTCTTGTGTGTTTAAAGGTTTGAATGGAAATTGTGCTTTATCAAATTATTTTTCATTAGAATAAACACAAAAAATACTGCTAACAATAATGTTTTTCCTCTTAAATGTTGAGATAGTTCTTGGCTAATGATTAACGAAGACATCTGAATATGCTTTGGTTTAAATTGTGTGGGCTGTTCCTATTTAACTTCACATTATTTTACCTCAAATAGGAATAAAATCATTTCTCTTTTCTCAGGATAGACTGGCCTACCATACTGTTGATGTGAGTTGTTTTATCTTCAGAGTTGTCAAGATCATCAGTCATGTGTTCCTCTACTAGATGATGGGATGTCTTCTGCACCAAAAATCTATGTGGAAATTGAAGCATGTATGGCCATTTAGGTTAAGAAGGTCATTATTTAAATAAAATAATCATTATAATGGACAATAATAGCCAGCACAGTTACTTAGCCTAACATTTATTAGATACTATGAAAAGCACTTTACTAAATTTATTATTAAAGCCTTATCGTGCTGTTGGTCTTAGTATTTCCACTTTGTCATGGAGGAAACTGATATCTGAAAAATATTTAATTTGTTTTGTATAGTTTCTCAACCTCAACTCACTGCCATAAAGGAGGTTCCAACTCACAGAAACAGTATAGAAAGAATAGAACGTCTCCACAGTGTTTCTAAAGATATAAATCTTTTCATATTTTTTCTTAGAGGGTGTGGGTTTGAACCATGGACCTTGAAGCTTGCAGTCTGGTGCTTAACTCACTAAGACATAGAACAGTATAAAGAGTTAAAACTTCCAGATGCTAGCTGAAAGGTTGAAAGATCAAATCCAACCAAAAGCACCAAAGAAAGGACTGGTGATGTATTTTTGAAAACAGTCATGAAAACCCCAAGGGAGATAATTCCACTCTGCTAGATAATTTAAAATCACCACTTTCCAGGTGAAATTAAGCCTCAAAACATGAAATTAACTTTTAAAAACAATATTAATAAATTTGCTGTATTATTTTTGTTGCCGGCCTGATTCACAGATTCTTTTCTCATTGTGATTACAGACATCATGAAGGAATGTCTGAACCAAGATCAGCAGTTCCTTTATCATAAGAGACCCAAGAACTGAAAGAAGCTGAAATATTTCATGAAGTCCAAGACTTACTGAAAAGTCATGTATAGAGGAAAGTTATAGAGTATCAAAAGTATGATGAAAAGGGGCTATGTAGAAAAAAGAAAACGAAGTAGAGAACAAACAAAAATAGAAATCAATTGGCAAAATTGAAGTAGTTGATTGCATCTTTGATTAGTTCCCAGTTCCCATCAGTATATCCAAGGATCTCCAACTATCCTACATGTCTGGAATAGCCTATAATGAAGCTAAAATACAAACCCCTGATTTTCACATCCCAAATCAAATACACATTTAGTTGTCCTCTATTAGTCTTCCAATGGTGTGTGTGTGGGGGGGGGGGGGAGTGCACTGGAAAATGTTACTCAAACAGACAAATATGTTTATATTTCCAAAGTGAAAGTAATACAAATAATTCTATAAAGAAGGAAGTTGTTTGAATGATGATCATTTTTAAATATGGAAGTAAATATAAACAAAAAGTAATGCTAGTTTGTTCAATGTGGTGGAGATTTTCAACTCATGGTGGACAGACCCAGTGACAGAGTAGAACTACTCATATAGACTTTTCTTGCAGTCTGTTTTTAGTCACTTTGGGGTCGCAGGTTTGCCTAATAAGACTAGGTATTATCAGTTGCCTCCTATACATCTGAAAACTGGACAATGAAAAGGAATTGATGCATTTGAAATATGGTGCTGACAACAAATTTCCAAAAGTGTCATGGACTGTCAGAAGAACAAACGAATTTGTCTTTGAAGAAGTAAAAACATAATTCTTTTTAGAAGCGTGGGATACAGAAACATTTCTCCCAAGTTTTCTCCCCCCAGTATATGCCAAAACTAAAACGCTGCTTGCTACACGTGGTAAATGACTGTATATTTGGAGGTCATTGCATTCTCCCTGGGGTTATCAGTCATATAAAGCAACCAGATTGAATAGTCTGTCCACTCCCTTCTGGAAGTGTAGTAGATTATCTCCCTGAAGGAGAACCCAAGGGTATCAAGCCCACTTAAGGGTGACCAAGATTAGGCTGCCATATTGAGTCAAGGGTCACAATAATTTCACTCACCTTGTCACGTGTGCACCCCCAATCCTTCCCCTTCCTAGTATGTGTACACCCCTCCCCCATCCCCTTTCTGTGACTCATCTGCCTATTGTACATTCCCCTCCTGTGATATGTGTGTCTATTTTATAGCCCCTTCCTGTGACTTATATACTTACCTGAAATGACGACACTTTGGACATATAGGCCTTGGTTAGAAATAAAGAGCAGACACTCTCTCCTGACTTTTCTTCTTCCCACATCCCCTCATGGATCACCAAGAAAGTCTGCTACCATGGAATATGTCTGACTCCTTTATTTTACTTTCTCTTCTATCTCTCTTATCCTCTATGACTTTATTATAATCTTTATATATTATAACAGTAAAATTATGTCTATGGAACCCATGATAGTGTTAGGAGCTGGTTTCCCCTCACAAACAGGGATAGCAAGTCTTTGTCTTATTTTCTTTGGAGGATCTGTTCTCAGGAGAGACAAGAACATGAAAAAGGACATAAAGCTTGGTAAAATGGAGTGTCAGCAGAAACAAGGCAGAACCACAAGATGGATTGGCACAGTAACACAGTAGCTACAACAATGGACTCAAATATTTTTAAAAATTGTGAAAATGTCACTCAACCTGATAGTGTTTCATTCTGTTGCACACAGTTGCTACGAACCAAAACTGACTTCATGGTACCCAATGACAACAGTGCGTTTTCTGGACCAGGTCTTTTTCATAAGGAGCCACTAAATGGATTAGAAATGCTCACGTTTTGTTACTTGATCTATGTGTCTATCTAGATAAGATAGGCATAATTAACATCCTGGAGGAGAAAAATGGGACCAATGATTCTTCCAGCTCCTCCAGTCTCCAGGAATCAGGATCTACCAGCATGCTGTCATCTCATCATTTTTTGTTTTGTTTTGTTTTGTTTTGCTTTGTTTTGGGGGGGCATCACTGCTCTCCGGCGGTGGGAGTAGGAGGCCCAGCCCCACGGCTGGAATTGAACCTCCGTCCCAGTGGGCTGCAGTCCCTCGCACAACCACTACGCCACCGGGGCTCAACCCGCTGTCATCTCATCTTGTCAGCCGATAGTATCCCAGGAATTGAGTCTCTGGGCTTTCATCTCCATGGGGAAAAATTGCAAGATTTCCCGGAATTCTCAGAGAAAGCCAGGTCCACACAGAAGTCTCAGTGGCTCTCTCCAAATTGACAGGCTAGACTCCATCCCTACCCTCTTAGTCAAATTGGCACCAGAAGAAGTGAATGCCACACAATCTGTTGTATTCTGGAAGCTCCACGGAAGCCTGTCCAGGTTGGGTGACTCTGCTGCAATTTGAAATACTGCAGCAAAAATTCTAGTTTCATAGCAACATGGGAACCACCACAGAAGGACAAGCTAATAGATGATGGGTGCTGAATGAATAAGTGTGTACATATTTTTTGCACTGAGATTTTACTAGTTGACCAATAACACCTGAAAAATGTTAGATGAATTTTAATATTTTTTTTCTTTTTTGTTTTTGGGGCATCACTGCCCTCTGGTGGTGGGAGTAGGCTGCCCAGCCTTGCTGCTGGATTTGAACCTCCAACTCAGTGGGCCACAGTCCCGTGCACAACCACTACATCACCAAGGCTCAGCCCGAATTTTAATATTTTCATGACAGCCTCGGTGGGTATGTTTTCTACAGATGCTAAATCTGATGCCTAGGGAGAACTCAATCACTTTTGGAATTTATTCAGTTTTAAAGTGATAAAGCCAAAGTCCCATGACAGGTCTGTTTCCAAAGTTCACGTTCTGAACCCCTATGTCCAAGAGTAGCAAGCTTCACTTACTCCTGTGCCATCTTTGAGATGTTCACCACTGATTGATTTTCTTATTATTTTGTTATTTTACAAAATCAACTCACTTTCATGTATTTTACATGTCCTAAGCTGTTCAGAGGAATTATGGTGGCACATTGGGTTATGTATTGGACTCCTAAGCATAAGATCAGACCATACTGTTCAGACCATAATATTTTGAGTTTGTTTCATTATTTATATTTTTTCTTTACTATATAATCAAATACAGACATAAACCACTCAAAACAAAGAATGCCCATATTCCACCTATCATTATAGTAAGCCCCCAATTTATATCAAGGTTCTATTCTGACTTCATAAATTTTGATTAATTTTTTTTAAATCTTTAAAAAATTTTGTTCTATTTCATTGTCCTGTGTTTAGTTATAAATATCCTAATCATCATTACCTTCAAAAATCAAATCTTTGAACATCAGTAAGTGATCATCTAAGAATAATATCATCAGCAACATTTTATGCAGTACTAATGATCAGACATATTTTAAAATGTGGTTATAAGTGCCATTTTTCATAATGTGAACAGCCATGTTTATACCACCTGTATAAGTACCACACATGGGAAGACATCCTGCATTTCATGTTCATACCGGTGGTATGAGTACCACACATGGGAAAAACTTGTGCTGTGTAAAATTATTTTGAATAGTTTGGTTTTTAACGCCATGTTTTCTTCGCCTATACAATCATTAGATATGTACATTTCCTTATAGGGAAAGTAGATTCATAAAGTCAGATATTCAATCCATCATAAACAAAATTTTAGTTGGGAGCAGGTCCTCAATCCATAGAAGCTAATTGAACACAGAGCAAAAAAGGATATATGATTTAACAAAGAAAAATTTTACATGCTTTTATCAACACAACTTAACAATTAAACCTGTTAGCTGTTTTGAAATGACCAAGTTTTCCCTTGGCAGCAAAATCTTGCTGTATACGACATTTTATCATTCAGTTACTCTTTTTTAAAATTAAAAAAATTAACTGAAAAAAATGAAATCTAATAATAAGAAAAGCACACTCCATTTAGGTTAATTAATAAAGTGTACAATTTAATAATACTAGCATATTCTGTGATGATCGCTATGACCATCCTATTGGGTGTTCAAGACTGGAAGGAGCAGACGGCCTCATCTTTTGCCCTAGGAGCAGTTAGTGGGTTCAAGTTGCTGAAATTTCCATTAGCAGTTGATTGCTTAATCACTGCACCACCAGGACGCTTTACAAGTTTTAGTAGCACAACCATTATTATTGTTGTAAATATGGACAGCCTACAGAATACTTAAACATTTTATTCACCTTTAATAATCAGAAGGTCTAGCTTAATTGGAATACACTTCTATGAAATTGACTCCAACTCCCAGAAACCTTAGAGTACAGGGTAGAGCTTCCCCTATGGATCTCTGAGGCTGTCACTCTTGAAGGAAGCAAACCTTCTCATCTTTCATCGAGAGCAGCTGGGGGTTCTAACTGCTGAGCTAGCAGTTAGCAGCCCCACTTGCAGGCACTCCACTGTGCTTCCAGGACAGCATTTTTTGTAAAGTAAAAGGACATTGAAAAAGAGAAAGAGCCTCAATAAGATGGATTGGCACAGTGACTGCAACAATGGATTCAAACAAAACCACAACAAGGTAGATGGCACAGGATGGATTAGTATTTTGCTCTGTGGTACAGAACAATGTCGAAATGACTTGATGACAACTCACACCAGTTTAAATTATAGAACAGTATATGCAGTCTGAAGAAACAATAGCCATAAAATATGTACCTGCTATAATCAATCTATTTTGACTATACAACCTCTATAAAATTATTAATAACATCATAATTTAAAAGCTTCCCTTTTAAAAAATTAGTCTTCAAGACTGCACAATAAATGATAAACTGAATTGAAGAAAGATAAACAATTTAAAACATGTGAGACCTTTCCAATTAGGGCACACTCCTCATTGCTTATTCTAAAAAGAACACCCATTCATTCGTGTGATGTGGGTAGCATATAACGCATTAGCTTCTATTGACTTCTGGAACTTTAGACAAAGATCAGAACTTTCACTGTTTGTTCCAATGATCTAGAAAGGAAATCAGGTGTTGTGAAGTTTGCTTTTTCTTGGTAATTTAGAAAACAGTGCAATCTCTCAATACTGTTTATATATTTTTTTACTTTACTCTGTAATTAAAGTGGATGAACAGTAATTTTATCTTAAGACTAAAGACCTAGAAACTCAGGCCATCAGACATAAAAGCAATACATCTCAAAGAGGTATCAGGAACACTAAGAAGACAGCATAGTTCTGTGCTTAAGTATGTCTAAACTTGTTCTTTAGAAAAATTATGAGAAGTTATGGTACCTTTCCAAAAAGTCCATATCCAAGAAATGAAGCAAAATAGTACAGATATGAAAGATGTTATACTCCTGTCAGTATGTTTATTTGGCTTTAGGAAAAAAAGATGATGACTGAAAAACTCTGGAAGTTTCCTTAGGTGGTGTATACTCATCTACTCCAGCGTCAACTTGAGGCTTAAGAATGTAGAGATGGGGCTGAGCCCCCGGTGGCATAAGTGGTTGAGTGTGGGACTGCAGCCTGTGGGCTTGGCTGCTCAAATCCAGTGGCGGCTCTCAGGAGCAGTGCTGGGTACCTCCCACGACCACCAGAGGGCAGTGATGCCCCCCAAAAAACAAAACAAAAGAAAAAAAAAGAGTATAAGCTGGAGTCTAGCTGTCCATACGGGGGTAGCTAATGAGACCTCTGTCTGGGCATGGAATCCTGGGAAATGCAGCACTCCTTTTTGAAGGCAGAAGACACTATCTCTCTAGGTTCCCTCCCTTGGAGACTCTCCACTGACAAGGCTGACTTCCTTCAAGATAACCTTGAGGAGATGCCACATGGACCTAACCTGATGCAGCCCTGGAAATAGACAAGATCATGTGGAGACCCTGGCCAATGCTGAGATGCTGAGATGCTTTACGGCCACTGATTTTGCACCCATTAGCCTGTGAGAGTCCATGTGACATCATAGCATGTGTTTCTTGTTTCTGAAGAGGACTTTATAGATTGGTATCAGACATATGGGCTAATATTGGACTAATGGACTTCAACTGAACTGGGATAGGATGCTTTATTAATGTACAATTACCATTTGTATAAAATTATCGCTAGTACTCATATACATTTCAATTGTGTAGTTTCTCTAGTCCATCCAGACTAAAAATGTAGAGTCACTTCTTGCTAGTTTTCTGCTGGTCAATTTGGACTCCTGGAGACCTTGCATACAACAAAGTGAAATGCTCGTTCTTTTGCCATCTTTGTGACTATTGTTACACCTGACTTCGTTGTTGCAGCTGTTGTGCCATTCTATCCCATTGAGATCTTTATTTTCACCGACTCTCCATCTCACCACCACAATATCTTTCCTGATGTCCAATGTAAGCATGCTTTCTTCTCGTCCAAGAGTTATTCCAGTTGTAAGAGGAGGTTCAAAGTTTTCATGGTGATTTTCCATTATCTTTCAATCCCACTTGCAGCAATTTTTGAAGCTACTTTCTTTTTCTTCTAAGACTGATATATTAATTCTTTCGGCAATCTGATACTAACAAGGACTTTTTCCTATAAGGAAATGTTTTATATTAAAACCATCCATGTATGGCATTACAAATTAAAGGTTATTTTGTTGTTGTTTATTTGTCTTGGGGAGAAATCATGAATAGACTGTGAAGAAACTTTCTTTGATAATATATTTGACTAACATCAAATCAATATGAAAATTGGGTATTCTATTTATCACTTCTGAAAATATAAGGTGGTAGGCAGATAGATTCTGGCAGCAGTAAATAAGGTAAACTCTCAGTTCATCATATTCTATATGTAAAATCATGAGCAAACTTTTTAACATCTCAATCCTTAGATTTAATATCTATAAATTTAGAAGAATAATAGTCCCTATTTCATAAATAAAGATGAAATGAAGTAAGAGTTGTAAGACATTAATTGAGGTATATCAGCTATTATTTTGTTCAGAAAAACAGATTTTCCATATTCCAAAGTCATTAATAGTGAAAAAAGAACCCATGGAGAAGCAGAACATTATCTTGATTATCCTAAGCAAGGAAAAGACATGCCATCTTCTTTGTCATTAGTAATGTGTTTCATGATTGAAAGTGAACCAAAAAGCATATTGCTGGGATATATATCAATCTGTCATGGAGTATGGTGAGATTTTGGCTTACATATTTTGCACATGTTGTCAATAGAGACCAGGATCTGGAGAAGGACATCATGCTCTGTAAAGTAGAGGGACAGTGAAAAAGAGGAAAACCCTCTAGGAAATGGATCAACACAGTGTTTACAACAATAGACTCAAGCATAGGGAAAATAATCTAATTGACAATTCCAAGAAAAATGAATTTTGAACATGTCAACTCCAACCACATGATAACTATTCCTCTGAACCAGATGGAAATTCTCCATCTGGACTTTTATGGAAATGTAACCATTTACTTGACCAAAAAGGCAATAACAAATGCAGAGCACTCAGCACAGGGTTAAGCAAATAGAAAGGTGTAAAAATGTTTATTCATTTTCTTTCTTCTTTTATGTTTCTTGTTGGAACTCTTGAGCTTAGCATGTCCCATATTCCTTTTGTTGTTCCCATGTGGGAAATACCTACACAGAGGCAGAGTTTTCTCATGGATGTGAGTCCCTGTGAAAGCATCAGTGTCTTATTAATGCCAAAGTCTTTCATCCTTAACCTCCTAGAGTTGAGTAAATAATCAAAGAAACCAGGTAATATGAAGAATAATGCAGTATAGGAATTTGAGTTAGGCTTATTAATAACCTGTAATATGGAGATGACATAACCTTACTTGCTAAAAGTAAAAAAGACTTGAAGTATTGATTTGAAATATTTGATGAGGATCAATGTTTCCAGCCTTCAATATGGATTACAGATCAGTGTTAAGAAAATCAAAATTCTCACAACTGGACTAATAGGGAGAAAAGGTGGAAGTTGTCAAGGATTTTGTCTTGCTTGGATCTACAATCAAGTCTCATGAAAGCAGCAATCAAGAAACCAAAATATCAATTGTATTACATCAATCTGTTGTACAAGATCTCTTTAGAGCACTAATTAGCAAGGATATTACTTTGAAGACAGAAGTGCACCTGATCCAAACCATGGTATTTTAAACTACCTCTTACACATGTGAAAATTAGACATTAAATAAGGAAAACCAAAGAAGAATCAATATTTTTGATTGTGAAGCTTGTGGAAAATATTGAAAGTACTAGGATCTGTAAAAATACAAATCGATCTGTCTTGGAGTATGGTGAGATTTTGTCTTAAACATATTTTGCACATGTAGTCAGTAGAGACCAGTACCTGGAGAAGCACATCATGCTCTGTAAAGTAGAAGGGCAGTGAAAAAGAGGAAGGTTCTCAAGAAAATGGATCATCATGGTGGCTACAATTCAAGCATAGGAAAAAATGTGCGGATAGCTCAGAACAAAGAAGTGTTTCATTGAGTTGCACATAGGGTGAGAGCAGACTCGATGTCACCCAGCTACCACCACCAACACAACAACCACTTTAGTTTTCATGCAACAAATGCTCAATCAATGTTAAATATATAAATTAAGCACATAGTAATATTGCTATCAATGAAAGATGACTTTTTCCATCCAATTTGCTTGCTTGAAAATTTTTAAGAATGGCTTTGCACATTAGCCTATTGAATATTCTTGGTGATATCTTCCTTGGGTTGTTCTGTAACTTCTGTCCCTCTATGAATCATGATGTTATCAATCACCTCATAGTAGGTGATGATTGATGAAGTATATTGAAACTACCTGGGACTTCCAGAAGAACAAACAAGTTTGTTTTAGAAGATGTATAGCCAGAATACTCTAGAAGTGAGGAGAGACAGGTTTTGTTTCACCTATTTTGGCCATGCTATCAGGAGAGAGCAGTCTCTAGAAAAAAAACATCATGCTTGGTAAAATAGGATGGTGTCCAAAAAGGAGACCCTTGATGAGATGGAATGGCACAATGTCTGCATTGCGGACTCCAACGTAACAGTAGTTAAGCTGGCCCAGAACTGGGCAGTGGTTCTTTTTCTCTTGTGCATAGGTCACTGTGAGTCAGAACTGACTTGACCCCTAACAGCAGCAACAGGACAATTCTTGTTTTAAATAAGTGCTTCAGTTAGGGAGGGGGAAAGAATGAGCTTCCTGCTTCACAAGACTAGTTTTTCATTTGATTACAAACTAAAATTTTTGCTAGGGTAGCTCAGGTCAGTTAAATTTCAATATCTACACTGTCTCTCAGAATGTGTAATTGTCACCATGGCTTAAAATTTGTGTAAGCACCTACATTTTTTTAATGATCAGCATGATAATTAAGCAAGAAGATATATGTGTTGTGCTTTTCTCCTGTCACTTTAGCTGCTCTTTTCAAGGAGAACAAGGAAAAGTCAAGGAGAACAAGGAAAAGTTAGTCGATTGCTCCTGTTTCCATTTGGATCTGAGCCTGCTTAGAGATTTGGCAAACATGGATCAAACCTTGGCTCCTACTTAAGCCATTAGTAGCATTTCCATTTGAGTCTTTGGATGGCTTTCAGCAGTCATGAATTTTTAATGAAAGACAAAAAATTTACTTTTAGTTTGAAGTACTATTATTAGTACTTAGAGATGGATGACAGCAAGAAGGGGGAAAAAACAAGCAAAATAAGTTTTTACCTTATGGGTTAAATTGCAGTTCATTCCCTTCTTCTCTACCTCTGCTTTTTTTCATCAAGTCGATTAGGACTCATAGAAACTCTTTAGAACAGAGTAGAAATGACCCATTATAAGAATTTTAGCCAAGAACACCTTTTTGTGCACTTAAAATTCAATATATTTTAGAAGCTGAGCCATTCAAGGGGGCAACATCAAAGCCAGTTATTTTTGCCATCTTATTTAAGGACTGAATGTTTTATTGTAATTTAAAAGTTGAGTGATAAATCCTTAATAGATTATATTTTTGTGGGGATTGAGAATGGGTTATCTTCCTTGCTCCCCTGTGTGAATAATATTCAGTGTTATGTATTTTAGCCACTTTATAAAACACTTATCTCTTATTTTTCCTTTTCATGGGTGGAAGTATTATCATCTATGATTGATATTTATTCAGTTTTCTTTCATTTCTTAATATATTGAATAAAAATTTTTAAAAGATAGCTTAATAAAGATTGCTCTGGTTTTGCTTGTTCGGATTCTATTAAATGTATAATTCTATTAAATGTATAATGACTCTGTAGAAAACGTTCTAGCTGGATAATACTTATCCTATTTTCTAAGTCACCAGACTTTAAGAAGAAAGAACAGCTGTTGTGTTTACCTATGCTGTAAATATTCACAAGCGTACAAGAGCACATAAGAAGAAAAATAATGAAAACTTCTTAGCCATACACAAAACCCTTGAAAGAATGCATCATTTGGGCTGGGGGATTAGGTTCCAAAGCTAGGTACATACCAACGTGAGTTGGCAGAGACAATGTTTCACATCCTACTTTGGTGTGCTCTAGACTAATGGATCACCCTTTTCTCGGCCTTCCTGACTCTGAAACAAGAACTAATTCATGCCTGACTATCATTACCTAGAGTTCCAAAAAAACTGTGTTAGAAGGTGCTGGTTAGGGTAGGCGACAAATTTGGAATAAAATTCAAGATCATAAGAATGACCAGGCTCACAGGTCAAGAAGATTGGTCCCTTAGTCATGTAAGTTCTGCAAATGAATGCACCATCATGGCACAATTTTTCAGGCAAGCCAAACAACTGTAAAGGGAAAAGTGACATTCGAAAGGAACAAAAATTTTAAAATAATAAAATATTTGAGATCAAAAGCATATCATCTGCCAAAGGAGAAAGCTCAGAAGGTTCAAGAAACAGGAGAAAATATGGGGAAAGGTGGGAAAAGTGTTGCTATCTGTTAGGGATTGCAATTGTTAAAATGAAACAAAACATGTAGGAATCATTTGATAGAAAATGAATTTGCTCTCCTAGCCTTCATTTCATTCACAGCATCAAGTCCAGTCAGGTTAATTTTTACTGGGAGTGAACCAATTAGCTGGAGTAGAGTGACTTTCCAGGATTTCTGAAACTGCAAATCTTTGCAGAAGCAGACAGTCTCATCTTTCTCCCTTGGAGGAGCTGGTGGGGTCAAACTACCAACCAGTTGTTTAGCAGTTCAGTGACTGACACCTTATGCCACCAAAGCTCCTTTAATTCACTATAAAATATAAATGTTTTAAAGTCATGAGAAACCATCTAAAGGGCACCTATTGTCAGCCTTTCCCTGACCATAATAAAGAAGGACCAAGAAAAATAGTCTAAAGGACTGAGACCATTTGAACTTCAGCCTTTATTGTCTTTAGGTTAGAACTAAATGGTTCCCAGCTACCTCTGCTCTGAAAAGGATCACCTCTGAAGATCCTGGATAGGATTCAAAAAAGGTAGAACAAAACTCAAAACCCAAAAGATAGAGAACTAGGGAAGCCCAAGAATATCACTGTTAGTCACCCTTCAGGTCTGCAACTGACTTTTCAGGTAAACGCTATTGTTATTGATGCTGTTACATGCTGTCAAGTTCGTTCCTCTGCATAACAAACTCATGAACGAAACATGAAACCCTACCTGGACCTGTGCCACTGTCTCAATTGTTCTTAAGACTGAGGCCATTTTTGTAGCCACTGTTAACCCACCTCGTCAATAGTCTTCCCCTTTTTTGGTGCTCCTTTACATTAGCAATTAAGATGTACTTTTTCAGGAATTGTTCTATCCTGATAACATGTCCAAAATATGTGAGATTTAAAGTCATGTCATCCTTGCTTCTGTGGAACAATCTGGCCGTACTTCTTAAGGTTTTATTATTCTGAAGAAGAATAACACTAGTGAAAATGCACTTTTTTGAACAATCAATTACTCAAGATTAAAAAGGCACCATTTTACAAAGGACAATGTTCAGAAGGCAGTAAGTTTTAGGAAACAAGTAGGAATGGAAATGAGAAGTATAGACTGGAAATGTGTTGAGTGTTGTTATATTGTGAGAATAGAAGTCAATGAAAATAAATATATGTAGTATAAATTGTTGAATGATATACAGATTTGTCCTGTAAACCTTAATTCACAATAAGTTTTAATTAAATAATTTAATTTATGAAAGAAGAATGGATGTTACATGATCACAGATCATGCAAGACTCAAGTGTGCTTTTCTAAATAAAAATTTAGTCTATAGATGTAATATGCTCTAGTAATAAATTTTTATAATTTTGCGGAATAAGTTCTTATAGAAGAGCATTCCTTGTAAGATGATCTGCCTTATTTTTTAGCACTTTATTAGTGACTTTTATGTCTGAATATACATGATAACAATGTAGCTCTGTGTCTGCACTATCGCCCTTTAGAAACAATACAAAAGACCCATAGGAAACTCGTGACACCTTCTATATAACCTAATTGACTTTTGTCCCCTTACTGCCAGTAACAGAATTTCCCTAACTTGACAGGGTTAGCTGGTGAAAGACAGGCTTTGTAAATGTGCTTGTTAAAAATCCTTTATTTGAAACATGCTTTTAAAAAAAATGCTGGTAGAGAGGAGGAGTTCCTGAGTGATACACACAGTTATCATGCATGACTGCATGATAAAAGGTTGAAGGTTTGAGTTGAACCAGAGGCCTGTGGTAGCTGTGTGGGAGTGGGCCCCCAAGCAGCTGTTATTGTCTTTTTTCATTTTATATTTTAATATTTTACTTGTTTTGTTTCTTTTTAGGGAGGAGTGAGATATTTTTCTATCAATTTTTTTAAAGCAAGAGTGTTACTAGTACAGGGTTGGGTAATAAAAGGTTTAAACTACTCTTGACTGCCACTTAGTCCATTATCTTCCTGGTGGTGATGAATATAAACACAATTTTTAATTGTTTTGATGACCTCAGAGGTGGAGATGTAAAGCAAAACTTATCAAATTGTATACATTCAATATATGCAATTACTGAAAGATGATTATAGCTCAATAAAGCCATGCAGGTAGTGCCATGGATTAAAATAAAGAAATCACATCTTCCTGTTCAAAAGATGAGAATCTTTCCAGATAGGAGAGTATTATTAGTGTCAATAAAAACTCCAAAATAGATATTTCAATGATTCCATTCTTTTTATTAAAAGCTTTTAATTGGATCTTTTTCCCTGCTTGGCCTTATAAATTCTGCAGCTCTTGGCAATACACAATGCAGTGGCAAAATATCTGGCACACACAGGTTATTTGCAGCTGTTTGGTCCTGGTGGTACAATGAATTCTGGTCATATCCTTTCCTGTTCATACCCTCTATGTTATTTTATTTTTATAATCAATCATATGAGAGTGCTTCAAAAAGTTCATGGAAAAATAGAGTTGAAAGATAATAGAACCTTTTCATGAACTTTTGAAGTGCCCATGTTTGTATAATATTCCATCCTCCTATAAGAAAGTTCTAGTGAAGTATTGAGCCATTTTTGGTTTTGTTTTTATGCTTTTCCTATAGTAATTTAAAATGTACTGTACTCTTGCAGAAACTATTTTATGCATGCTATTCTCAAGGGAAAAAGATAGCTAAGAGCACAATTAAGTTAGATGTGCTTTCACATTTCTTATATGCTTATTACTATGGCTATTTTTGTTACTAATTTTAAGAGTGAATCATACAGATACTGACAGATATTCTCTACAGCATAAGCCTTGGACAAATTTATTAAGTTATTTTCATTGGTTTACGACTTAAACTTTAAGTGATTTAATAAAAATGAATTTTTAAGGAAAAAGAAGACAGATAATAAATATGAGATACTTTCTACTTGCTTCTGATTTATGATTCACTGGGAGTTCTACTCACCTATGAAGAAAGATGGATCACTTTATCCATACCAGACAGAATCTTTAACTGTATTTTCTGAATGGCAGTGAGAGAAGTATGGCAAGCTCACTTGGAACTTCTGACAAAGATTGCCTTACTCAATATCATATCTTAAAATGGATAATGCCCATAGTCATATTCATATGAAGGAGTTAGACTGTGAGAGATGTCGAAGAGTTGACTCACATGCTTATTGAAAAAAAGTGAAAATTAAGAACTTTTACTTCAGTTAATGATGCTGCTTGTGGAAGGGTTGTTGGATCCCTTTCCATTTTCTAGATCTTGGAGCAGTTTTCATATCTAACTTAGCTGATAATCAAAACATTGTATTTAAAGAATGGTCTCTGTTGTCATTTTATGGTCTGCATTTTGTAAAGTGACCAGATTTTAACTTTGGTAAAGTGGGACACAATTGACCGGGGGAAGAGGTGCTAGAGGGGGTATATTTCCTTACTGGTCTCCAGCAGTTCTCTAGCGTGGGGTGCAGTCTTTCCAAAAATTGGGACTTTTTAACAATGTCACGGGATGCGGGAAAATTTGTTTAAAATTGGGACTGTCACTCGCAAAGCAGGATGTCTGGTCAGTTTATTGGAGGAAAGAGTTGAGCTAGCTCACTCCCTGGGTTTGCTTGTCTGCATACTTCAGCTACCAGCAGTTGCTTCGTCCTTAGACCTTCGTCAGAAGACTCTCCGGTCTGCGAGACATGGGATCAGGAGCCCTGTCGGCATTGTGGTTATGCAGTGAGCAGTTCAAAAGCACCCGCAGTCCTAAGAGAGAAAGAGGAAGCTTTCTACTCCCAAAGAGTGGCAGTCTTGGAAACTCACAGGGGTATTCTATCTTGTCCTATACGGTCACTGTGTGCTATAATTGACTTGATGCCGGGGAGTTTGGCTTTGAGGTTTTGTAACTGTGGCCTCTAAAGTCAGTGTCTGACAAAGCATTATACTTTTTGAAAGCACGTGGATGTGAGATGCTGCAACACGGTTAAGCACTTTCTCCAAAAGACACTTTGGCTCCAACGCTGATGATCAATATCAATGGTCTGGTCATTTATGTCAGGTAGGGTTCTCTCGAGAAACAAACTTATATATGTATATACAGAAGCATGTTTTTTGTGCTTTTTTTTTGTGGGCATCACTGCCTCTGATGGTCGTGGGCGCTACCCAGTGCCACTCCTGAGAGCCGCCACTGGATTTGAACCGCCAAGCCCGCAGGCTGCAGTTCTGCTCTCAACCCCGTACGCCACTGGGGCTCAGCCCCAGAAACATGTTTTTATAAAGAAATTTATATCACAAAAAAATGGCTAATGTAGTATTAGAAGAGGTCAGGCACAGCCAGTTTCATGTTAGTAGGTCAGATGTTTAAATTGGAGCTTTCTCCTGACTCACATAACTCACATCACCAGGAGCACCACATGTTTCCAAGGCAGATGACTGCAAGATCATCAGGTCAAGCTTTTGGCTGGAGAGGCAAATGAATTCCATGAAACCAGATAAGATGGAAGGCTCCTAAAGGCTCCCAGAATTGGGAGGCAATATGGTCGTCCATTTGCTCAAGTGTAAAGAATTGGACATCAAAGAGTCAGATGAAGGATGCAGATCCAGTGAAAATAAAGATATTTCCCATAGCATCCACTTCTATGTAGAAAGTAAACCAAAACCCTGAGGAAAACTTTCAATAGCATCATGACTGTACCCTGAATTAGGACACTCTGCCACACACTAATATTCTTACACTTGCTTGGCTGCTGACAGCTGATCCCATAATGAGGTTGATTACATTAAGTTAACATACATCACAGTGGATTCATAGGCCTCCTAGGCTAGCTAACATGACACAAAACCCAACTGTTTTAGTGATTTGTGGTTTGTTGCTTGTAACTTCTTGTTATATGCCCAGTAGGGGGATTGCTGGGTCATATGGTAGATCAATTTCCATCTGTTTTAGATATTACCAAATCGATTTCCATAGAGGCTGACATACCTATAGGTCCATCAGCAATGGATGAGAGTTCCTGTATGCCCTCAGCCCCTCCAACACTTACTGCTTTCTGATTTTTTGAATTGTGCTATCTTTGAGGATGTTAGGTGGTATCTCATTGCTGTTTTGATTTGCATTTCTCTTATGGTTAATGATAGTGAACACTTTCTCATATGCTTATTGGTCATTCAGATTTCACCTCTGTGAAATTTCTGTTTGGGTCATTTGCCCACCTCCTCAGTGGGAAGTTAGTTTTGCTCTTTTTAGAAGTTATCAGGGTATTGTACATTTTAGTAATATGGCCTTTATCTGACTTGTCATTGCTAAAGTTGTTTTCCCAGTCGGTGAGCTCTCTTATTACACTCTTGGTGAATTCTTTCAATGTGCACAGGTGTTTCATCTTCTGTATATTCCACCTGTCTATTTGTGCCTCCTCTGTGAAAGACTAGCTATTTCAACTGGGCTACCAATTCAATCCCATGAAAGAAAACAACTAATGAAAAATTACCTCAAAATAGACATTCTATGTACTTTTGCACATACTCTAGAAAAATAGCCTAATTTATAATTTTGAACTTGCTCAATCCATAAGTTATCCTCCTAGGAGAAGAATAAGCAACAGAGGATGGGATTAGCGAAATGCTGTGGGCTATTATGGACAAGAAGTGGATTAAACTATGTGATTCCCAGTGTTCCTTCTGGTTAAATTTATGACTTAACTCCAACAATCTAAGGTACCTTGGTGGTGTAGTGGTAAGCAATTTGACCCTACCCACTGATCCTTTGAATAAAGATGTGCAGACTTCTCCATAAAAAATTTGCAACCTTATGTGGGAGTCCTACTCTGCTGTATAGGGTCAATATTAGTCAGAATTAATTTGATGGAATTTTTTTGGTTTGCTTTAGTCTAAGAATCTAACGTCCTCATCACATGAATTAGTGGGATTTTTCCCCCCTTTGTCTAGTGTTCACGATATATCTCATGATGCATTCACATTTGTTATTATTATTTTTGGTATTTTCTGGGGAAGAGTGGAATTTAACTTAAATTTGGGGAAAATTAGGAGTTAAAGATTCAAGACCTACTAATGTCCTCTATGCTTCCCAATTTGCATCAATAGAAAACTTAATGTCAGTCCCTACATATGTAATATAAAAGTTAAAAAGCATTGCAAAAAAACACATAAAACTTTACAAAGCAAATTGTGAAGTGGTTGTTTCTTCACAAATTCTCCATCTATGACAGTTTACTTTGGAAGGTAATATTTCCATCTCTCTAGCCCTTCTCCAAATAATTCTATATCCTATCATTTGCACTATTTCAAAGTGATATTTTTGACATTCTCAGGGGGCTTAAACTGGGTTCCTTTTCAATGTTCGTTGAGTTTGGGAAACAAAAATAAGTCAAAATGGGGTAAAAGCAAGGCTGTAAGCTGGATGGTGTAATGTTTTCTATGAATTTTTCAGAGGACAACCCTTGCTGCTCTGGAAGAATAAATAGATGTGTTGTTGAGTTGTAAAAAAAATTCCTTGGTGAAATTTTTGATCCCTTTTCTCACCAATGCAATTTTCAAGTTTCTTAGGTCTTCCTCATAAAAGCCCTCTTGGTCATCCTAAGACCTTCAAGAAAATCTATCGATATTATTCCTTAGGAATAAATCCCCCAAAGCCACTTCCATAAACTTTTCAGTTAACTGCTCTGACTTGCACTTAGCTGGTCCAACAGATTTCCTGGGATGGCACTATTTTGATTGGATTTCTGAAAGGTACTCAAAAGATTAGGTACTCTTGAGAGAACTTGTCTGTAACCATCCCCTGATTACAGAGATATATTTAAACATACTTTATTTTAATAAGTCTATGTATACACTAGAATTTTAGCAGCAATATTTGATGATTAACTGTGAATATATACATGCTACTGGATTGAGTATTTTAAAATCTAGTTTCAACTAAAATATAAGTAATAATAAAGAAGACAGATGCTGGAACTTCTGAGACATTTTTGTGACCAAAGCAATAAAATGGTATCTAAGGTTTATTTCAGTTTATATATAGCTCAGATTTTTTTCCTACCAGCACATTTCTAAATGTATTAAGAGTATATTGATGAAAGCTATTTTTACCTTGAAATAATACTTATATTCTAAAACTTCATTTCTTCTGATAACCCTAATATACATTGGTGTTAAAATTTTGTTATTTAAAAATATAGCTCTTTATATAAACTTTTCTATTTTTATTTATAATTCTTTAACTTAATCTGAAATGAAAGAAGTTAGATGCAAATTCAGCTAGAGATGCATTTGTGCCTCCAAATATCTAGAATTTTCTTAAGGGTCTTTTACTGCTGCAATTGATTCATTTAGATTTTTTGTATATAAACTTTCATCTTTCTCTATAGGGTCTTCTACTCAATTTCAACTATGTCTCTCATATTACTCTCATACACAGCTTATAACAATCAATTACAGTTGCTGGCATTGAATATAAAGGAAAGGAGCCATGAGGCAAGGTATGCAAGTGGCCTCTCAAAGATGGGGATGATGTTCAGCTGACAGTGTGCAAAGAAGTGGGCATCTTAATTCTTTTTTTTTAATTTATTTTTTTTAGGCATCACTGCCCTCTGGTGGTGGGAGTAGGAGGCGGGCATCTTAATTGTATAACCTCTATAGGAGGTTGAATTTTGCCAACAGCTTAGATAAGGAAGGAAATAGATTTTCTCGTGTTAGCTACCAAAAACTCTGGCTGGTTGCTAATTCAAATCAAGGAAGCAAACAATGGAATCTGGCAGGTCGTGGGAGGTGGGGTGGGCGGTGGTGGGCGGGCAGCGACGGCAGGAAGATGAGAAGTAGAGGCAGAGCAGAGGCCAGTTGCGGAGGAGCAAGAACATAGCCAAGCAGTTTCCAGAGCAGTCTCAAGCTCTTCCATGCATGGTGACAAGATCAATGGGTCGTCTTGGCCTACAGAGAGCACAGAACATTGTTGAGGCAAAACGCTAGCTCAGGCAGTTGCATGCTGGTTCAATCACCAGTGAGAAAGAAAGAAGGAAGGAGGCAGCTTCGGAAAGACATTTTTATCAGTTGCCTTCTAATCAAGCTGCAACCTGATTGACTGGCTAAGCCCTGCCCACATAGTTCTAAGAGATCCTGATTTGCACAAACCCCTAAGTATCACAGCTGGTTTTTGGTTTGAAGTATCCAGTATTATCTGGTAAGGGAAGAGATCCGGGGTAGAGCTGAGGACATTGAGAAGTGACAATATGACTTGCTGCACTGGATGACACCAGCTCTAGTGACACTAGTGCACTGAAATGTATTCTTGCAGTCACTGTGTAGTTTGAGTGATTTTGAATCAAGAAAATAGTCTTGTATGATATTTTGTTGCAGTCTGGAGTATTTTCATTGGCTGTAAATAGATTGCCAGATCTTTGTTGCTAGTTCTTATCTAGAAGCTCTGCTGAATCCAGTCTGTGACAATTGACCCTGTTGGTATTTTGAGGATAATTTTGAATATCAAACTAGTGCACAAGCCAACATAGTGCATTTAAATAATATTAGGCTTAAGCGATAAAGAATCTCTTTTAGATTTTTTTCAAAAAGGAAAACAACCTCTTTGAAACCCTGAGGTGAGCCTGGCAGGATAAAAACCCCATCAGCCATCTGATTGATGAAAATAAAATAGTAAATCTGTGTGGTTTCAAGCCACATTTGTGACAATATGTTATAGCAGAAATTTCCAGAGAAGGAAAGTCAAATGACTTCCTTACTGACTGAGCAAAGAAATGCTAGCATTTAAGTGTCTTGAGACAGGAGCATATTTTACTTCTTTTCTTTTCTTTATACCAGGAACATGGGGAAAAAGAGGGAAGGCACGTTGAGCTTTTGGTAGAGAAAGGGGCTTTTTGATTCTCATTGCCTAATTTCCAACTCACAAGGAAAAACTTGCATCGTGAAACCCAAGACGTGTGCTTTCTAAGTCTGCACAATGGAGCTGTCTAAATGGTTTCTTAACATATACCTATTAACCTTGCTGAGTCAAACATAGGTAACATTTCTTAAGTAGTGCCTGAAGAAATTTTGCCTATGGGAAATAATTCTTTGGAGTTAAAGTTTGCCTGTAAAAGCATTATTGGAGAACATGTAAACTTCACCACTTTGGGATCTGGTTGAAGAGGTAATTAGCCCCGGTTCAATGAATGGCAATTTGAGATAAAATAACAATATGAGCACCAGCTAGCATGCAAGGGAAGGTCTGCTCAATCAAGCTGATTCAGAAGAAAGACATGCAGGGTTCCTGGCATGTGTTTTAGCTTTAATGGAAAAGCATCCTCTGCTACCTCCTAATGCAGGTTGCCATCGATCATTGATGCTACGAGCATCACTGTTGAAATTTCACTTATTTCTGGAAGTAGAAGCAGAAGATTAAAAAACAAAACAAAGTTAAAGCAAACACACAAATAAAACCCCAACAGTTAGGCCCTTTAGAGAATGAGGGCTTGAAATGGAAAATTCATCTTATTCTCTTGTGACAAGCTTCTTCTAAAAGTCATTTGAAGACAAAGCTCTAACTCAATGAAGAATAACCTGGAATCTTCTCTCATGATTATTTTATTTTCCATGAGGGATTTTGACTGCACACCCTTTCTAGGGGGCCACTATACACAACTTCTGTAATCCAAGTTGTCTGTTTTCTCTTTGGGAAGTCAGAATGACACTCAGCTGCCCTTGCTCCTGTGAAAAATGCAAAAGAAACACTATATTTATTTGGTGAGCGATGGAGGCTCACAGCTTTGTGATAACCACTGCACAACACTGACCAGAGGAGCTTAGGGTGACACAGCTGGGTTATGGAGCTTCTCACCATCTCTCAATGCCCAGATCTCACAACAAGATAGAGGACAGGTCATTTTGTAGTTGTAATAGGAGACTAAGGAGGAGAGTGATAATTATTTAATAAATTCAGTAACTGAGATATGTATAGTTTCATAGGGAATTCTCATGGTGCATTGACCAAGACCATCTGGATGAGAGTGAACTTTGCAGTGGAAAGATTTACCTCCTCTCACAGTGATGTGAGCATCTTCCAGAATGGTTCATTTCAAAATGATTCCTAATGTTGACCTGAATTGGGATGCTAATAATCCCCTACTTTCTCATTTTTTCTGTAATTTCAGTAGAATTCTCAATTTCTAGTCATATGTTAGTCATACGAATGTCAGAGTAAATATGTGCTCCTACCACCAGCTTCTTTATCTAAAGTTTACCACCAGGATTTTCTTCCTAGTCCATCTCATTCTGGAAACCCTATCTTCCTCCGTAGTCTGATCCTACAGATATTTCTTGTGAGCTTCTTCTTGATGATAACTCATAAAGAAATCTGTGGGATCAGGTTAGGAAGGAAGATTAGGATAGGGGAGAAAGAGGATCAGGAATAGAGAATCTACAAATGAAGTGTCTTGGACTCTACTTCTTATAAGTATTTTAACTGCAAAGAACTTCCTTATACTCTATGGTTGATGAGATGCTTTAATGAGTTGATTAGTAACAGAAGTTTCTAGTATATTGAATAATTGTGAAAAATGTGTTTTAGTCAGTCTTATATTTATCAAATCTTCATTTAAGTATTTTATTTTATTTTATCTTACTATAACAATCATAGGGTTTCCGTGGCTAGGTATTATTTAATACAGGGACAATTTTTAAAGGTAGTTTTTTATGGCATTACGAGGATGTGTTTTGCTACAGGGATCTAGTAGATCAAGTTCAAGTATTGGCCTAGATGTCCAGGTTGAGTAATCCTGCTTTAAGTTTTGGTGAAGAAATATTCTGCTTTTTGAAAACCACCAGCCATTCTAGGGGATTAAAACAAGACTTTGTTCTTCTGTGAAGAGTTTTAGCCTTTGAGGCCCCCAGGGGCAGTTCTACTCAGCCCTACAATGTCAGTATGAGTTGCACTGGGTCAATGACAGTTAGTGTGAATGTGAGTTTGAGTTTGAATTCGAGTGATGTAATAATAGATAGATGAGGTCAGAAAGCAAGCTATTGAATCAGTCTCCATACAATGCTACAAAATAAAACTGTCTCTCTTGGTGGCAGACTAGCTTACACATTGGACTGCTAACAACAAAGTCAGCATTTTGAAACTATCGACTATCCCAGTATAGAAATATGAGGTTTTCTATTTTGTAATCCTCTCTCAGAAACTTACAAGAGTAGTTCTACTCTGTTTTATAAGCTTGATATGGGTTACAATTAATTCAGTCACAGTGAATTTTGTTTTGCTTTTGGTTTATTTTGTATCTATCACTGATGCTTAGTTGAAAGATAGAAAAATTCCTTTGTTTTTAAATGCAATATTATGTGATGGTATCAACTATATCCATGACTACAGTCATGGGTAGTGCTGTGTAACAAAGCACATTACATCTCAGTGAATGAAGGCAGCATCATATGATCTCATTCACATAGCTGCAGGTTGGAAGACTTTCAGCTGAACTAGCCTGACTTATTGACAATACTATCTCTAGGCACTTGCCCAGCTTTATGTGACTTTCATCTTTCTTGGATAGGGCTCAATTAAAGTTACCTCCAGTCTTTCATGATGATGGCAGAAAGCCCAGAAGGACAAGTAGAAACATTCAGTAAAGGCTGAATTTGAATCATTCTTTTTTACACAAGGTATGTTATATGGCTTAGATCATCATGAAGGTGGCAGTGAAATATATTACCTTTTGTGGGAAAATTTGAAAAATTGCATACAATTTGAACAAAAAACACCAGTAGAAGTGAGAATTGTGAAAAAATAACACTATACACATTAGGGTTTTCCAACTTGGATAAGTAATTGTTTAAGGCTTTATCTTAGCAGCTCTTGAGTCATTATATGGGAGGGAGTTGAACAATGCCTCTTGGTTTAAAATCAATTTTAAGAAAAAAATGCCAATTTTGTTTCAAATGCACCTAAACTCCCATTGTATTCCTTTAATCTTCAGTGCCTAATACCTCCTGCCAGATTTGTGTTCCCGGGGCTAGTTGCCTTGAGATTGTCCTTTCACTATGGAAGTTTACTGCAGAAGTGAATGGAACTTGGTTGTTGTACAAGATAATTGATGATTTCCTGGCAGTGGGAGGAGAAGGAGCAGATGGTCAGCATCATCAGTACTACCGGGTGTCAGCTGAATGATATGCCAGATGTCCTTCCACCTCACTGGGTGATGGCTTTCTCCCAGCCACTACTCTGGAATCTGGGCACCAGTGAACCCTGTATCTGATAAATAGCTCCATAAAGTGCTTTGACAGGTCTTCTAACAATATGGTCATGAGTTAGATGCCTTACCAATCATATCTTTGTCCTCAATGTCACCCTTTGATAATGCTAAGTGCTCAGTTGTGAGTTTTAAAAATGTATATGTGATTTACTTTATGGTACGTGTTTGTAAATGCATAGCATATCTTTAGAAGGAAACTTAATGAAGTAATTGGGGTTATATCAGGGTGTGGCATTAAGTGACAATGGGAAAGAAGAGTACTGAAAAATTTCTTTAAAACTGGACACCATTTTGTTTCTTTTCCTTTAAGTATGATGAATAGATCGTA
This sequence comes from Nesogale talazaci, assembly GCA_004026705.1. Taxonomy (NCBI): domain Eukaryota; kingdom Metazoa; phylum Chordata; class Mammalia; order Afrosoricida; family Tenrecidae; genus Nesogale; species Nesogale talazaci. The sequence continues at coordinate 70,525 of PVJH01004039.1, forward strand.
CCTGTTCAAGACATCTCAACAAAAGTAACAGACAGTACTAATATTCACCTATTATATTAGGAGAATCTAGGTAAGCTAATTTATTATTCTGAGCTGCAAAAATGCATACTTAAAAATATAATAGAGCTGAAATTTGTGTCCATGTTCCTGTAGCTCTAAAAAGTTCTTTAAAAAAACAAAAAAATACATCCAGCTATGAAGTCACTTCTCAGAGCTTTCTGGAAAAGGATAAATGCATACACATTTGACTTCCTGTTCATGAGCTTTAATCAATAATATCTCCATTAGTATCCTCATTAAGATTCTCCTGGCCAGGGGTTCTGCTTGATGGGCTGTACAAAAAACACTAAGTGGACTCACTTATCAAAAAGGCATAGAAGCAACCACAGTATATGAAGTCATTCACTAACTTAGAGAAGCTGCCAGTCTAGTTTGCCAACTGTTGTGTTTTTAAACTTTGCCTATGAGAACAATTGGCAATATTGATCCCTGGGTCTCCAGGAAATCATGCTTTCCTGTGGAGCCTTCAAAGTTAACCTAGGAAGACTATTCTCCTGACAGTGGCAGGTGATCATTACATAACTCAAAATTAAATTACCATTACAGAGAAAGTTACCCAAAGTTCATGAGCTGATACTTAACTGAACAGCCATGTGATTGAGTCTGACAAGGTCATGTGTAGAAGTTAGGAGTGACTGGGAATGAAAGGAAGACTGAAAAATGGATGGAAATTTATCTCTCAGTCACATTTAAGCTGCTGTGCGCCTAACTCAAAAACCCACTGTCCTCGAGTCCATTCTGACTCATGATGACCTGATGGGACAGGGTGGAACTTCACCTATGGGTTTCAGAGATTGTGAATCTTTACAGGAGCAGAAAACATTATCCCTCTCTCCAGGGGCAGCTGGTTGTTTTGAATTTCTGACCTTGCAGTTACCAGGACAATATGTAATGCATTGTACTACCAGGACAACAGCCAGCCATAAAACCAGGTACCCTTACTAACCAATATTACTGGTCTTCAAGAGGATAGTCTATCAACACTTGCAGCCTTCCTTTGAACCCTTAAGATTTGGGGGTAATGTTTCCCTCATGAATGAAACAGAAATGCCTTTATAGCCAGTTTGAGATTCATGTTCTTTTAATTCATTGTGGAGAGATTCAGAGATGGGAAGGGGGCCACAGGCTGAAGCTCTGTATCTGGACTGCTATATGTGATCCTTGTCATGTCTCTGCTCCCAGGATCTGTGTCTTAGTTCTAAAAAAGAGTGAGACTGTATGTCCACAAAAGTTTCTTGTATCCACTTCACATCACCCAGGCTTAGGGTACTAAACAGTGCATATCTCCTCTGAGGCAGTCCTAAATAGCAATTCCAAATTGTTCAATTTGCTTTGGGTAGGGTTCTCTTTTATGACTCTGCACATCTGCTCTCTTACTCAGATCCTCTTAGATGTTTGCTCTGTAATAAAAGCTGTTGCTATCAGAGAGCTACCAGTTCGGGCATGAGAGAGCAATAGAAAGAACAACGCATTGGGGTCAGCACAAAGTTGATTTACTTCTTGCTTCAGTCTGAGCAGTATGATCTTGAAAAAACCCTTAAATTGATCAGTAGCATAGCAGAGATGGCCTAAATCATCATTGATAATCTGACACATAAGTGTAAGCTGACACAACTGACATCTACTGTCCTCCATTTGCTTCACCAAACATAGCTCATTTTATAACTGTTTTCCACGATTGATTTCAAATTAAATTAAAAATTAGAGAAAGGAATCCCAACCCAGAGAGTACTACTCTGATATGTTATATATTTTTGTTATTTAACTTGTGTTTCTTAATATATATATATATATATATATATATATATATACAGATACTGACCAATATCACTGGTCTTCAAGAGGACTATCAACATTTGCAGTCTTCCTTTGCCCCCTTAAGATTTGGGGGTAATATATATATATATGTATATACAACATGAGTTTCTTATATATACATATGCATGTGTGTATGTGTATGTCATATATGTCATATGTGTGTGTGTGTGTATATATGTGTGTCTCACACCTTTATTTGCAACTGCAACAGCATAGGATTTTTTTCTGCCTGAACAACACCAGGTCCCCTGCCAGCTCAGGGTCACCAAAGGACATCCCTTCTGGCAGCCTGGGTGTTTGCTGGCACTGGGAGAGCAGCTCCAGGAAGGCAGGGTCCATCTCCCCAGAGGTTCTAGCCAAGATGTCCTGCAGCAGTCCTCAGCATCCTGGGTACTGCGTCCCTTCCCAAGACACAGACTTGACCAGTGGCTGCGCTCGCGGAGCAATTAACTGGGCACAGAGTGAACAGGCCGCAAGGTGGGCTGCAGGGATCTAGGACAGCTGGCCCTTATTGGTAGAAGGTCTGGAATAGATGTGTGTCCACCCGCATGCGGTACACTAGGTTGTGCCAGGCAGCTGGCAATGTGTTGGGCAGCCCGTAGGTTTCCAGAGTCCTATAGAGGCGCTGCCACTTTGGAGTTGTCCCCAGGTGTGTTCGCCTGTGTCAGGTTTAGGATGAAAGTCTCCTGGTCCACGACCACGTTGAGAGTGCCCCGATAATTGTCGTCTATTTGATAGACGTGATAACCAGGATTAATGCCAATGTAGGTAGTAGTGGCTCTGGGCACCAGAAAGGCCACAGCAAGTGACCAGCTCAGGGTCTCTTCATCACAGAAGATCGCAAATTCATCCACATGGGTGTGGCCAAAGAACTGACGGGCCAGGGTGTTCTCCTACCTGTGTATAATGGGGTAATAGTTCCAGCTCCAGCTTTTCAGGCAATGTCCAGGGGGATGTGGCCAGTTACATGCACTTTGTCACCTCGGTCTTCAGCAGCTCCCCCACCACCACTCGAGCTATCCAGCAGGATCTGTGGAATTGATCAAGAGCCAGATGATCTCCTGGGAACAAAGATTCATATTGAGAGAGATGGGGCAGAGACCTGGGTATGGGGACATGGCCTAGAACTCCCCCGATTCTGAGCTTGTGAAGGGCTTCCGCAGGCAGCCAGGGCTCCCACTCCTTGGCCATTACCTTGTAGAACCATCGGTTGGGGGATGGTTGCCATGGATGAAGGGCAAAGGGAAACCATTGACTGGGGTGCTCTCCTTTGCCCCCAACAGGGTACACAGGCACTGGCCCCAAGAACTTCTTCACAAGCACTTTGATGGTGGTCAGAACCCAAATCATGTCCTATCTAGACTGTTGCCAGATGTCATGGGCGGGGATGACCCCTATCCTGTAGACATGGCCCCATGTCAAAGGGGCCAACTGGCCCCAGCCTGCTCAGCAGGCTCTCCAGAGTCTGCAGGGGCAGGTCACACTTGCTGTCCTTGCCCCAGTGTCCAGTCACTAGCAGGGAGGCAGGCAGCAAGCCCAAGCACTGGCAGCTGCACAATGGGTCTGCACAGTCAGGGTCTGCACCCTGCAGATACCCATGACCCCAGCGTAGGTCAGTGAGGAAAAGAGGACATGGCTAACAGGGGTGCCCCTGCACGGGGTCAGGGAGGGCAGGCAGGTGGCTTGGGCATGGGTGGCAAAGAGATATTCCAAGATGAGAACTTGTCCCAGTGTCCACAATTGGAGCCCAAGAGCAGGTTGCTGGCTTCGGATGATCTCAACACATTCACACCTCCATCATGTCACCCTCAAACTGCTGTGCAGCTGACTGGAACATGCCAGGCTGTGTTATTTCAGCAGATTGCATAACTTGATGGCCATGGAGCCCACCTGGGCCACATTAGTCTCCTGCTTTAGGCTGAAGTTGATGACGGTGCACAGGCTTTTGCAGACAGGGCAAGTGAGGTTACACCAGCCAAAAGTGTGCAGGAGCTGAGCATTTTGCGATTGAGCCTGGCAGGATGGCCTTGGGCAGACAGAGGGTGGGACCTGGCAAGGACCCAGGGATCCAGGGAATTGGGCTGGGCCAATGTCAGTGCCAGGTCCAAGGCTCTGAGGCCTTATCTGGTTGTTGTCCCCAGTCGAACCTGCCGTGGCACTGGCCAAGAGACCCTTCCCAACAGGGCATAGCCAGGCTTGCACAGGGCTCATTTTCCATCTGTCCCCCACCAGCATCTACCCTTCTGGCCCCCTCAGTCCCAGAAGCAGCCCAGGGACACATGTTTGCCCTTGCTGCACTTGGTTTATTTCTCTGCTGTCAATTTAAAAATATTTTTATAATCCTATTTGAACTTCTGGGATGTCTTGACATGATCAAGTCTACTTGGACTTGAAATGATGATCAAGTAGAAATGATCAAGTACTACTTGGTGGCAGAAATGTTTAAGTAGTGGATTACTAATGGAAATACCTATGTTTCAAACCCATTCTGGGGTGCTTAGGAAGAAAGAACTAGTTATCTGCTTCTGAAAGCCTACAATGGGAAAATTTTACATAGTAAAGATGATGCCTTCTAGAGTTTTCACTTTTTTATTGGAATTTATGATAGAAAATATGTTGTGATTCAGCCATATGCAAACACATTCACAACTAAAATATTTTATAAAACAATTACTGCCTTACTTCACGCAGAGCACTCTAATATTTGTTACTCTATTTCCTTTAAACATACATTCAGAGGTCATGATCCAGTAAGCAGATTTCACAGTAATCTAAAGGGTCCTGACCCATGTTTTGCAAACCAGTTCCAGATAATTTAACTTTTAGCCAGGACGCCCTAGGGACTCTAAGCTATCTTGACTCAGCTTTCAGCCAAGAAATAAATGATATCCATTAAATAATACATAGGGGTTCTAGTGTGGTACAGTAGGGAGCATCTGAAATGGTGGTGCTCATTATTCCTAAGCATAGATAATTGGTGTCAAAGGCCTGAAGGACCCTATTCGCATTGCCATTTTGCTCAGTGGTATATGTTGCCATCATTTTATGACTATTTTGTATTTTTTGACAAATTTAAAAAATTAAAAAATAAGGAGCACTAGCCATACAATAGTTACACCCTCAGCTATTAGCCAAAGGTTGGTGGGTAATAAGAATCCATTTACTGGTAATGGCTCCATTGGAGAGAGACCTGGTGATTTGCTCCCATAAAAACTGCAACCTCAAACACTAAATGGAAGTTTTTCTATTCTGTCATACATGATTCTTGTGACCTGGAATCCATGTGGCAACACCTAATAACAGCAGTGAGCATGGACTTTAATTGTTCTGAAAGAACTCTGTTTTCACTCAGGGGCTTTGAGGCACTCTGTTGACACTGTTTTATGTCTCCAGGTTTGGGCAACTCCAAGTGCAGAAATGTGTAAGTAGAGACACGCCCAGAAAAGACAAGAAATTCTGGCAACCTAGCTGGAAGAAAAGTGTAAAACATATTTTACTTCTGTGAGTTGATATCTAATGATAAAATGGAATAAAAACCATTATTAAAGCTATTGGGCATTCATGCTTATCAATGCACAGTTTTCCTTGGCTTCTGGAAAAACTTTTAAAAAATCATTTTATTGGATGCTTTTATAGCTCTTATTATGATCCATAAATTAATTGTATCCAACATGTTAGTATATATATACTACATCATTGTTTTCTAGACATTTACTTTCCAATGAGCCCTTGGGACCAGCTCCTCTTCTTTTCCTCCTTCCCTCCCACAGGCCCCTTGATAGACTATAGATTGTTAATTATTTTCAAATCTCACACCAACCGCTGTCTCCCATCCCATCTGATATCTGTTGTTCTTCCCCCTTGCTTGAAGGTGTGGTTATGTGTCGTCCATTGCTATCAGTGGCCTTCTTCCTCCCTGCCTGTCCACACCTTACCCCTTCTCTCTTGGTATCTCTATTCCCATTCTGGTTCCTGGGGTCCCTGTGTTGTGAGTTTTATCTCTTGCTTATACCTATGCACATGCTCCCCTCTAGTCCAGATTGGGAAGCCAGCCTTCTTTTTGTTTTTGTTTTTTTTTGCATCACTGCCCTCTGGTGGTCGTGGGAGCTACCCAGCGCTGCTCCTGAGAGCTGCTGCTGGATTTGAACCGCCAAGCCAGCGGGCTGCAGTCCCACACTCAACCACTTACGCCACTGGGGCTCAGCCCCTAATCTTTTTATATCTCTCTTAAACCAGTAATTTTCACTACATAGCAGCATGAGAATGAGTCCTATGCTTCTGAAATTCAGTTTTCAAAAGCAGAAGAAATCTCTTAAAAGAGAGGAAACCCCCACATTCACACAGAGAAGGAGAGGAGGGAGAGGGAGATGGCGCCAAAATGTAGAATATAGAACATACGGTGATTTCCTAAACTGTTAAAATCAGAGATTTATGGAAAGTAGTTTAAAAGACTCAAAATACAGGCTTGGCATCTAGATTTCTGTCAATATTTCCAGATACCCGAGTAATTATCCACTTTCTATTGGAAGGTTTTCCTTTGGTTACCCTGTCTTTGGGGAATACCGTGTCAGAAAGCGCAATTGTTTTTCCTTGAAAAATATGCCCATTTCAAATCTTAAAGAGTGGAATAATGTTTTCCAGGATTTTTCTTCATACATTTTAACTCATAGAAGCTCTATCCTATAAACAGGTAGAGCTGCTGTGTAATGTTTTTGCAATCTTTATGATAACACACTGTCACATCATTCTGGTAGGTTCAAATAACTCACCTTTTGGTTTGCAGCACACTATTTAACCAGTGTGCCACCAGGCCTTCTTCTGCATGTAAATATATGCATCTCTATATATTTGTGGATATGTCTACTCCTATTAGCAGATGATACCTAGAATGATGCAGTTCTATTGACATGGACAAAGAAAAAATTTCCAGGCTTATTATTTTAATTTTTATAGCATCAAAGGAACAGAAGCAATTCATAGAATGGTAACTGCAATATGAGTCAATTTATGAAAGAATACATTATGTATCTTCAAATGTGCACTTATATGTAGGACTGCAATCAAGCATATTTTGACACAAAGGCAATGTACTGTGGAGAATAAAATTCATTTTCTGGAAGTATCAAATTTTGCATTTGCTTTTCTCTCATTTTTATTATTTGAAGTTCTTGCAATGCTTCTATTTTACTTTTGAAACCTAAGATGGATTCATAAAGATTAGTTTGAAAATGGATGATTCACTGATAGGATATAATGAGTTGCATCTAGAAAAAAACTCAATTTTATTATTTTCTCTCCAACAGAAAATTACCCTTTTGAAATAGTATTTATTGAACATCTGTGATGTGCCAAGTATTATGCCAAGATTTTTCTGTCTTTATTTGACTTCCACAATCAATAATCAAACTGGCACGGTTCTAATATTATGAGAAGTGACACTTCAGGATGGTTATGTGACTTGCCCTGAGTTTTGCTACAGGAGGGCTAAGTGCACTTAAAAATTTTTTAATAATATATGTGAAGGGGCTTCAAAAGATTCTTTGAAAAAGAGAATTTAAATTTTGGAATTATCCTTGAAGCTCCTTCATACCATGCAACATTTTTAGGTAAACAGAGCTGATTTCCATTGGCATAAAATTCTCAAATCACACAATTCAATAGTTGAATTGTTATTTCAGAATATTGTCTTCATTCTTGTTGTTAGTGCCACATTTTCCCCCAAACTTCCTTGATATATCCCCAAATAATTTTAATCTAATTACAGACACTTTCGATATACTGGACTTTTACACTGAAAAATGAACAAAAGCAATAAGCAAGCAAACAAAATAACAAAAATGACAAAATAAAAGAGAAAAACTTCAATTGAAAAGAAAGCAAAATATATTGGTGGGACAAATTTTAAATGTGTGAAAAAATAGGTTGAATAGTATTTTAACCTAATTGCATTTAAAATTTTAACTTAACTGCACCTGCCATAATCATGCTTCTCTCACTTTCTCACTGGACTACTTGGGTGTTAGCTTGTTTTAATTTTGAACAGTCACAAATGTGTAAACCAGTTTTTTGAATGAAACTTATTGCACCCTATTGCAATAACTTATTACCTCAAACAAATCAGAAATATTTTACCTTCCTTAGAAAATATGAGACAAATAAGCTCTCATTCTCCCTCCATCCCCCGCACCCTTTATATTGTGCCTTCATTGTTGAAATGTAGTGCATTTCACATAGATTCTTTGACAAATCTGATGACCGTAATCTCTAAGTGGAAGATCTAGATTTGCTTTGATTGACTCTCTCAACCATGGTATTAATAAAATCAGAACACAGTATCATGTAAATTATCCTGTGATGATGTTTTCTAGGTTCTTCCAAACTAAAACTGTTTTCACATTTGGAAACTTGCACAAGCCATGCATACCTAATTCATTTCCTTAAGTATAAACATGTGTCTTTAGTTAGGTGTTTCAATAAGTGTAGTTAACATTAACTTCCCTAGTATAGGAACTTTACTTTTTAATGTATGTGATGTCTTAATTAATGTTCTCTATTCTACTTGAGCCCTAATACCCATTTGAAATGATTATTCAGAATTCACAGACAAGTTTCGGGATTAAATCTATTTATAGGTTTATTAAGGAAGTTAGCAAATGCCAGAGAGAAATGCTTAAGGTTGAGTTGTTTTTATGACAGGTTGTACAAAGTTCATTCAGGTCTGCTAATAAATGCCTCCCACTCCATTCTAAGACTCAACATGAGCGATTCAGCTCCTGCTTGCTAGGGTCAGCAAACCAAGCTTCTCCAGCTAAGTGTTCAGAGGGTCCTCACTCTGCAAGCCTGCCTCTTGCACAAAAGCACTCAACTTTATTTGCTATGTGGATTGACAAGTCCACCACTTTGTTCCATACTCTGGCTCTTCCCTCTTTCCGCTATGTTCTGCTTCTCTGGATCCGGATGCTATATCTGTCTATGGATCTGGGAGGGGCAATCTCGGGTCCAGTAGATGAGGTCCACTCCTGGCTCCTCTTGGTAATGAGATCTTTACTTCTGCTTCTCAGAGTGCTCATTTTAGATACAATCAAATGGCATTCCAGGAAATCCTATTTGCAGTTAGTCATAATTCTACAGTACCTTCCCCCACATTCTTAGCAAATGCAGGTGGGGGGGGGGAGCTACATTAAATAATTCACTTTCTATGAAATCTCTATTTCTCCTAACAGATTTTAAATCCAGGAGGTCCAGCCCATGCTACCATTTTTATCACAATCTCTCACATCAGTTTATATCAGTTTCTCAATATATATTAAAATGGCAATTTTTGCTTAATTTCATTCCCTGGAAATGCATCAGTCATGACACAATCTATAAAAAGTGCTTCAATCATATTTTTTGCCATATCTTAACTATCTCTGAGAGATTACTTTGGTCTCATGTTAAACAGTGAACAATGAAAATAAAACACCCCCAAAATAAAGACATTAATTTCTCTGCCTACCCTATTATTGCAGTCTCATTTTTTTCCAACCCCCACCCATTTTGACAATGAACCTGTTTATGTTTCAAGGGTAACAAGGGATATCCTATGGGAATAGTTTTGGAAATCTTGCCCTAGCCACTACTCTCAGTGAAAGAGTTATATACACTTCACTCAGAAGTGTGTATTTCACTTCACTTAGATGAAGGACATATCAAGAAACAATAGTTTCACAATTTGACACTTCAGTTTAATAAAGGTATCTATAATTTTGTAGTAATATTTTTTAAAATCATTTTATTGGGGGCTCGTACATCATTTTTCACAATACATAAATAAACATACTTTGCCAAGCACTGTGTTAGTCCGGATAGACTAGAGGAACAAATTTCAGAGACACGCATATAGGTATAAGGAAAGGATTTATATACAAAAGAAATGTGACCCTAAGAAGGCATGCCAATCCAGTCCAGTGCAAAGTCATAAGTCCAATAATAATCCACATGCCCGAAATCAGTCTATAAAGTCTACTTTCGACTCAGGAAGTCACAGGTCAGTGGATGCAGAATTCTGGCACTGGCAGGGGTCTCCCCATGGCTCCTCGCTTCCAGGCCTTAGGGCCATCAACAGCATGCCTCTTGAGCTTCAGAGGTCTGTCTTTATCAGGACAAAGCCATGTGGTCTCTCCACTGGCTACTCCAGCCTCCCAGATGCCGCCAGTCTGTGTTGCCTGTGATTAATCATCTCTGAAACTAACTTCCAACAACTGGGGAAGATAGCTTCTCATCTTCATGAGGGAAATACCGCGAGATTTCCCAGGAGTCTCAGGTGAAAGCCATGCCCACACAGAGCCCTCATCAGCTACTTGATGGCTTTCTCCTGATTAACAGGCCAGACTCCACCCCTACATTTCAATTATAAAATTAACATAAGCACATGACTGCCACAAGCACCTTCACATGTCTGCTGCTATTATCATTCTCCAATCATCCGCCTTTTCCCTTGAGCACCTAGTATCAGCTTTTCCATCCCTTCCCCACTTCCCCTGCTCTCTCTTCCCCACCAACCCTCAATACTTTATATATTATTATTGTTCTATCATATCTTACATTGCCCGACCTCTCCCCCAACCCACTCCTTTGATGCCTGTCCTTCAAAAAGGAGCTTATGAGTATATCCTTGCAGTTGGTTCCGTTTCTCTACCCCACCTTCTCTCTATCCTTCCAGTAGCTCCAATCTAACCACTGAGAAGGGGCTCATCCATACCAGTCTCACCATATCTCCAGTTCCCCTCTCTACTAGTGTACCTTCTCCAGTGCATCTGGATTTGTAAGATAGAGTTGGGACTATGATGGTTGGGGGGGGGGGGGGAAGGAAGGCTTCAGGAACTAGAGGAAACTTGTATGCATCGTCACTACCCGACTGTACCTTGACTGGTCTGTCTATTCCCCATGACTCCCCTGTAAAGGGGTGACCAGTTACCCACCAGTGGGCCTTAGGTCCCCATCTTGCTTTCCCCTTCATTTTTAATGATGTGATTCTTGTTCTTTGATGCTCGATACCTGCTCCCTTCGGCCCCTTTTGATCACATATACTGGTGTGCTTCCTCCATGTGGACTTTGCGGTTTCCGCGCTGAATGGTGACTCGATTAGCTTCGAGTCTTTGAGAGTCCAGACATTCAATCATTTGGTAGCTGGGCACCCCATTGTTTCTTCTACTCTGTTTGTCTCTGTATCTATTTGGCTTCAGAAATATCGGGACTCAATTGGTCCACTGATTTTAATTTTTGGTCTTTGATGCCTGATGCCAGATTGTTTTAGCACCTCATGATTGCACAGACAAGTGAGCTTCTTTTATGGTGGGTTTTGTTGTTCCTGATCTAGATAGCTGCTTGTTTATGCTCAAGCCTTTAAGACCCCAGATGCTATATCTTTGGTAGCTGGGCACCATCAGCTTTCTTCACCACTCTTGCTCATGCTCCCACATGCCTTCAGTGGGCACCTTGGGAGTGTGTGCACACAGTGTTATGTATGTTTTTCCCCCAGTTTGATGTCTATTGCCTAGACATTCCACCACCGTGTGGCCACGCTGAGTGTTGTGCTTCTTCTGTGTGGGTATGGTCTTCTTCTCAAGTAAATGGTTGTTGTTTAGCTTCAGGCTTTTATAACGCCAGATATATCCTTTGATGGCTGGGCACCATCAGCTTTCTTGAACACATTTGTTTGTGCACCCATTTTACTTCAGTGATCGTGTTGGGCCAGTGAGCCTCGAGGAATACCAGATTCATAGAACGCAGTATTCTTGCATTGAGGGAGCACCAGGGTGAGGGCCCAAGGTCCAGTTGCGAGCATAGTATTTGGTCTATAGATATGTTCTTAAATTTATTCCCACCTTATACTAGATAGTTGTATTTATGTATGAACACACATATGTTTAGACCTCAGCAAGTGCCCTTTGTCTTCTAACTCTTTTCTCTATTTCCTTCTATCTCTCTCCTATCCCATCATCATGTTCCACCGTCATTGGAGTTTCACTGTTTCATCACAGATTCATGTCCTTGCTTATTCCCGACCAGGCCTCCCACACCCTCCTTTCCATTCATTCCAGACCACTTGTTGCTCCCCCTCCCCATCCATGTGTTTGACCACACCCCCTTTTCCTCCCCTCTCTCATGCCCCCAAGAATTGTTGTTTGCCCAGTCCTTTCTGTGGTGCATTGGGTCTCCAGAGGGATATATTCCTGTGAGCTTCATGTGTCAGTGTGGAGCTTGAAGCAGCTCTCTTACTCTTCCTCCCTTCTTGTCTTTGTCCCTGTGGGTGTGAGATGCTGGCCCCTCCTCCAACCTGTTCTCTGCCACGCCCACTTCTAGGGATGGTGTCCCTCTGACTCTGGTTGCATCTGGCTCTGTAGCTCTCTCTTTTCTTGCATCCTTCCATGTGTCCACGCTGTTCTAATGGTTGGAACCACTCGCCAAATCCAGTTTCTGTGGAGACAAGACCAGTACTCCCCCTCCCCCCAGGTGGATTAATGCCCTCTTCCCTCTGTTATCCTTTCACTTTTGAACTCCCTTTTATCTCCCTATGCCCTCAACACCCTCATCCTTCTCCCATTATTGTGTTGCACCCAATGTGTATCTCCCTGGGTTTGGTCCTCCCCTTATCCTACATCTTGGACCAACTGTTATGGTATAAGAGTCTTCTCTTTTATACTCACCATACTGTTTCTACTTACCTCAGGGGGCTCATGCAGTACTTATCCTTTTGTGATTTACTGGCTTCCTATTTCACCACATCCCCTCCAACATTTGTTGCACTCTGATTTTCTGGTCTGGGCTAGACTCAAGAGTGTTAGATGTTATCTCATGGTTGTTTTGACCTGCATTTCTCTGATGGTTAGCTAGCAGGAGCATTTTCTCATACGTTTATTGGCCATATGGACCTCCTCCATAGTGAAACTTCTTTTCATTTCTTTTCCCCATTTCTTCAAAGGGTTATCTGTTTTCGTCTTCTTGCAGGAAACAAGGGCATTATAGATTTTTGTAATTAGCCCTTTATCTGTTGTATCATTGCTAAAAATCCTCTCCCGGTCTGTGAGTTGCCTGGCTATCCTCTCAGTAAAGTCCTTTGATGCAAACATGAGTTTTATTCTTACTAAGTCCCATTTGTCAATTTCAGGTTCCCATTCATGTGTACTTGTCCTAATGCAGTTAGTCTTTGTATTCCCTGGGTCAAGGTTCTTAGATTTTTCCCGATTCTCATGCTAATAGTCCTGATGGTTTGTGGTTTTACTTCCAGGTCCATGATCCACCTTGAGTTTGTTCTTGTGCATGGAGTGTGATAGGGATCCTATTTCATTTCTCTACATGTGGATTGCCATTGTCTCCACCACCATTTGTTAAACAGGGCATCGCCCTCCCACTTGATGCTTTTGGGGCCCTTGTCGAAAATCAGTTGCCTATATGCTAATGGCTTTATTTTTGGGTTTTCTATTCTTTTCCATTGGTCTGTGTATCTGTCATTATGCCAGTACCATGCAGTTTTGACCACTGTGGCTTTGTAGTAAGTGTGAAAGTCAGGTAAAGCCAGCCCTCCGACTGTGTTCTTATCCTTGAGGAGATCTCTGCTAATTCTGGGCTTTTTCCCTCTACATATGAAGTTGGTGGTCAGTTTTTCCAGTTCTCTGAAGAAGGTTGTTGATATTTGGATCGGGATAGAGTTGAACTTATAAAGTGCCCTGGGAAGGATAGACATCTTTACTATATTGAGTCTCTCAATCCATGAGCATGGATTTTCCTCCACTTGTGGAGGTCACTTTTCCTTTCCTATAGTAGAGTTTTGTACATTTCCTTGTATAGGTCTTTTGGGTTTTTTTGGTTAGATATATCCCTAGATACTTCAATTTATTCTTGGCTATTGTGAATGGTACTTGATCTCTTCTTCTGTGGTCTTGTCAGATGTGTAGAGCAGACTGATCAACTTGTGTTTGTTGATCTTGTATCCTGCCACTCTTTCATATTTCTCTATCTTTGTTAGTACTCTGGTTGTGGAGTTCTTGGGATTTGTGATGTAGGGGATCATGACATCAGTGAATAATCATAATTTGACCTCCTCATCTCCCATTTGGATACCTTGGATGTATTTCCGTTGTCTTATGTTATTTGCTAAGATCTCCAATATTATATTGAATAGTAATGGGGATAAAGGGCATCCTTGTCTAGTCCACTTTTTCAGAGGGATTGATTTAGTCTTTTCCATTGACTATTATGTTAGCTGTTGGCTCCTCATAGATTGCTTGTATAAACTTGAGGAAATGACCTTCTACTCCTATCTTTCTAAGCATCTTGATTAGGAAAGGGTGCTGGATGTTGTCCAATACTTTCTCTGTGTCTATAGATATTACCATATGGTTCTTATCCTTCATCTTATCAATATGATGTATAATATTGATGGATTTATGAATGTTAAACCATCCCTGCATCCCTGGGATGAATCCTACCTGCTTCTGGTGGATTATGCTTTTTCATTGCTGGCCTTTTGTGTTTTTTGGGTGTGTGTGTGTGTGTTTTCTTATTCCCCTTTTGATAATTCTGTTGTTTTTTTCATTGGGGGCTTCTTTGTTGCTGTTTTCTACCTATGGCCGTATGTTCTTGGTGATTGGGGTTAGTCTGTTGGCTCCTGGGTGAGGTTGGAGTATAGGATGTTCTCCTGTTTGTGCTTGGTGGGTGTTGATCCTCTGGCCATACTGAGTCAGCAAGGATTTTCCTCAGGGTTGGGTGTCTCATGGCATATTCTTTAAGTTTTTCCTTATTTTGGAAGACCCTTATTTCCCCATCTATATTGATAGATAGCTTTTCAAGGTAAAGAATTCTAGGGGAGGCGTTGTTTTCCTTCAACTTCTGGAAAATATTGGTCCACTCTCTTCTACTCTTCATGGTTTCAGTTGATAGATCTGCACATATTCTCACCTGAGAACCCTTATAAGTGACCATCCTCTTTTCTCATGCTGCTCTCAGGATTTTCACTTTTTCCTCGAAGTTGGATAGTTTAACTATTATATGCCTTGGTGAGTTGTTCCTGGGGTCTAGTCTACTCGGTGTCCTCTCTGTTTCCTGTATGATAGACTGGTTCTCATTCATTAGGTGGGGGAAATTTTCTTTCAGAAATTCCCAAGTTTAATTAGCTGTTGATTTCTTCAACGTGTCTTGCTCTGGTAGGCCAATGATTCGGATGTTGTTCCTTTTCAAAGTATTGCTAATTGATCTCAGTTTTCCTCTGTCTCTTTTATTATCTTGTTTGATTTTCTTTCACGTTTGTTGAGATCAACCTGAGGGTCTTCAAGATCACTGATATGAGTATCAGCCTCATCCAATCTGTTCATGAGATCAGCAACCCTGCATGCGGCTTCTGCTATTTCCTCTGTTAACTCCTGTATTTCCTTCTGATTATTGATCCTCATTCCTTCTATTATAGATTTCGTCTCATCTCTTGTGACCTTCATCCCCTCTATCGTTGCATCTTTTGTCTGTGTAGCTTCCTTCATCTCTTTTATTTCACCTATCAATCCTCTAAGAATTTGGTTTTTTGACAGATCCACATTAGATCCTTCTGTGAGTGTAATGAAACTTGTTACTGTTTCTTGTTTCTTGTTTACATAATAGCATTGATGTGGTATTCTGTTGTTTACGTGATGCTTTGGAAGAGGTTGGTGCCATGTTCTTCAGTTACCAAAGGCCCTTGTGTACTTTCAGAGTGATTGGTGTTGGTGTTTTCACAGGGTGCCTGTGTTTTACTGTGGAGATTGGTCTGGTTGCTGTGTAGGCAGGTACTGTGTTGACTTCAAAGTTAGCTGTCCCCTTGTTTCCATGCAGACTCCCATGTACACGGACTCCCGGGTACACAGACTCCCAGACACACACATTCCCAGCCATAGACTTCAACACTGTATAGTGCAGCAGGCTCCCACATCTGGCGCTGAGGTTGCAGCAATTCAGCTGAAGTCCTGGACCAACCAGCTGTCTTCTTATTCCCACAGATTCTGTGCACACATGCTCCTGGGGCAGACTCTGAGACCCACAGACTCCCAGGCACATAGGTAACCCAGTCTCTCAGCTGTCAAGGCAACAGAAGTTAGACTAAGGCCCTGGATAAGACCAATTGAATCCTTGTTCCCCTACAGACTCCTGTGCACACAGGCATCTAGAGACAGATTCTGGGGACCACAGGTTCCTGGGGACCCAGATTCGGCAGTACACAGACTTCCACTCTAAGGAATACAGCAGCCTCCCTGCTCCCTCTTGGAGGCCTCA
Organism: Nesogale talazaci; assembly: GCA_004026705.1. Taxonomy (NCBI): domain Eukaryota; kingdom Metazoa; phylum Chordata; class Mammalia; order Afrosoricida; family Tenrecidae; genus Nesogale; species Nesogale talazaci. The sequence goes on from PVJH01004039.1 coordinate 86,686, forward strand.
GAAATTCAACTAAGTCCCTGAGCCAGCCAAGGGCGCGCTAGTTCCCACACAGTCTGTGAACACAGGCTCCTGGGGACAGACTTTGGGGCACACAGGCTCCCAGACACACACTGCCCAACACATCGACTTCAAGACACCCAAGCAACACAGGCTCCTGACTGCAGAGGCCACAGAAGTTAAGGTAATTTCCTGGACCAAATCAGTTATACCCTTGTTCCCCCACAGACTCCTGTACACACAGGCTCCTGGGGACAGACTCCGGGTCTCACAATATCTTGAGGACAGACTCAGGGACACACAAGCTCCCGGGTACTCCATCTCAGGGACTCAGAGGCTCCCAGTCACACAATCGCCCCCAACTTGCGGTGGGCAATAAGTATTGGTGCAGGCACCCAGATTCCCTTTGTCTGCTCTGCTCAAGCGTCTAGGCTCCCCAGCTAGGAGAGGCAGGAGGAGAACTGCAGTGTGGCCAGAGACTCGATCAGCCCAACTCTCACGCTGTGGCGGGCGAAAGGAGGACAAAGGAGGCCATGAGAGACTCCAGAGGTCCGCCTCTTGCTAGGGAAAGCAGCGTTGAAAAGCTTCCAGCAGGCCCTCTTTTCCAGGCGCATCTCCTCAGAGGGCTACCTGAGCCTCCCGGGGCTCAGGCCAGGGGAATCGGCGTGCAGGGAGTGCTGGGCCGCTTCCTGTGTGTCAGGCCCCCGAAATGGCGGGTTTGAGTCCCCGCTGATCCGGGACACGTGGCTGCCTGGGGGCAGGAGGCGGTGCACTGGCCGTGGGTGCACTGGCCGCAGGCAGTGGAAACCACCCGCGGTTCATCCCTGGGTGTCTGGAGGGAGGAGGCTAAGCCTGTAGGCACAATTGCCTTTATCTTCCTGCATGGAGGGGATCCATGGGAGACACGCAGCCACCTTCAGTGGGTGCAGGGAGTGGATCGCCTCCGTGAGTGTGGTGTCCCAGTCCAGCCTTGGTGGGCTCCACATGAAGGCCGTCCTGTTCTCAGAGCCCCAGTTAGGCAGTGGACCGGGTCGGTCTTGGCTGGCAGGAAGGCACACAAAGGTTGGCACGCTGTGGGAAATCTCCGATATAAGGACCTCTAGGGCTCAAAAGAAAGCAGATGTGGAACAAGGTCCCCTCCTGGCCAAGGAGTTCCCCTCGTAGGGACTTTCCCACTCACCAGAGCACTGCCATGAGGCCTCCTGGACACCAAATTTACAGGAGCTCCCCATTTGGGCCACTTACTTAAGTGCCAACTTGGACCCTCCTGTAGTAATATTTTGTGTCACCATGACAAAGAAGATGAGCACAACTGTTTATTTGCTGATTTTATGCAGCCTTACAACTCTTTGAGAGCACACATGTGTAATTTCTAAATACTCAAGGTTGGTTTTGAGAGAAACAAGGGCAATAGGCAGAGTTAGAACAAGCAGTGGTTATTTTCCATTTAATGTCGGAGAGGATGGGTTGATTCTGAGTCCCTAAGGGCACAAATGATTATTTTATTCTACTCTTAACTGAAAATTGGAAATTCAAATCCACTCAGTGGCGTCTCATCAGAAAGGCCAGGTAATTTAATTCCCCCAAAGTCACTGTGTGAATCCTCAGGAGCACAAACAGGATCACATGACACCTGTCTTGACTCCACAACAACTGGTTTGTTTCTGAAGCCCCTCCTCATTTCTGTTCAAAAACAGGATGCTCATCATGCAAGTCTTCCAAACACACAAACTGGTCAACAGTGAACTACATTTGAAAGGACGATTCAACACATATCCATTTGTTTGCAGTAACAGTATCTTCGATATGGAAGTACACGATGTTCATATTAACTGAAATTATCTGTTCTGATTTGAATCAGAAACAAAAACATTGACCAGACTATTTGCTGCTTCTTTTCTTCTTGAACATTTATGAAACTTTATTTTTTATTAAAGATGGAAATCTCTCTTTGTGGTTAAATAAAATATAATATTAACTTTGTAATCTTGAACTTTCAAAATTTTCTCAGAATGGTGGAATTAAAGTACTCTACCCAGATTCACCCAAGAAAGCTGTTTCTGGTAGAAAATAACACCATGCCTACCAATAAGGAGATGATGCTCAAAATACAAATTCAGGAAGGTGACATGAGGAATAGAATGTTTTCTTACTGTCTTATTATTTTGAAGTAAATAATAGTTCAGAATAAAATATTTGTAAGTGTTGTTATTGTTTTATGCTGTTTGGCCAATTCTGTTTTAAATCTACTCTATAAGACAGAGTAGTATTACACCTTAGAGATTGCAAGAATTATTCTTTTTTAAAAAAAACATTTTATTTGGGGCTCATACAAATCTTATCACAATATATACATACATCCATTGTGTCGAGCACATTTGTACATCTGTTGCCCTCATGATCTCAATACATTTGCTTTCTACTTGAGTGCTTGATATTAGTTCATTTTTCCCATCCCTCCCCCTTTGTACCTTTATAATTTATAAAGTATTATTACTTTGCCATGTCTTACACTGTCCAGCATCTCCCTTCACCCGCTTTTCTGTATCCCTCAAGGTGGGGATGATATCTAGATCCTTGCAATCGGATCCCTTTCTAGCCCACCTTCCCTACACCATCTCAGTATCACCACTCTAATCACTAGTCCAGAAGGGTTCATCTGTCCTGGACTCACTGTTTTTCCAGTTCCATTTGTGTACCATTATACATCTGTGGCCATCATGTATTCATGATGTCAATTTCATGATTGGAATGTAGGGCTGGAGTCTAGCCTGTTAATCTGGAGTTAGCCAATGAGTAGCCAATGAGGCCTCTGTGTGGGCATGGCTTTCTCCTGAGAATTCTGGGAAGTCTCACAGTATTTCCCAATTGGAGAAGAGAAACTTGACTCAGTCTCTGAGAGACAAATTGCTGACAAGACGAGATGACAGCATGCTTATTGATCCTGATTCCTGAAGAATGGAGGAGATGGAGGAGAAGTCACATGGGCTTGCCCTGATGGAACCAGACCTCTGGGGCCAGAGAAGCCACAGAGAGACAGACCCCTGCCTTCACCGGGACACCTCTACTGCATGTGCTTCGTGAGTCAGAAGGAGACCTTACGGACTGGTATCAGATATATGGGCTAATATTGGACTTATGACTTTGGACTAGACTAGGTTGGGATGCTTTTTCAATGCTTCATTTCTCTTGTATATAAGCCTTTCCTTATATCCACATGCATGTTTATGAATTTGTTTCTTTAGTCTACCTAGATTAACACAATATTCTCTGGTCTAGCCAGATTTGTAAGGCATATTTGGTTTCATGATAGAGATGGTGAAAAAGCATTTAAGAACTAGAGGAAAGTTGTATGTTTCATTGTTACTATACTACTCCATGACTGGCTCTTTTCCTTCTTGTGACCCTTCTGTAAGTGGACTTTCAGTTGCCTGCAGATGGGCTTTGGGTTCCCAATATGCACTCCCAATCATTCACAGTGACATGATTTTTTGTTCTTTGATATGTGATATGACTCCTACCTGATCCCTTCAATACATTCTGATTACACAGACTGGTGTGCTTCTTCTATTTGGTCTTTGATGCTTCCCAGCTAGATGGCTGTTTGTTCTCCTTCAAGATTTTAAGACCCCAAATGCTATACCTTTTGATAGCTGGGTACCATCAGCTTTCTTCACCATATTTTCCCATGCACTCACTTTGTCTTCAACAATCATATTGGGAAGGTGAGCATCATAAAGTGCCAGTATAATAGAACAAAGTGTACTTACACTGAGGAAATACTTGGGTGAAGGACTAATGTTCAGCTGCTGCCTTAATACTAAACTCATAAATATATGCACATAGGGGCTGAGCCCCAGTGGCGTAGTGGTTGTGCGTGGGACTGCGGCCCACTGGGATGGAGGTTCAATTCCAGCAGTGGGGCTGGGCCTCCTACTCCCACCACCAGAGAGCAGTAATGACCCCCCCAAATATATATATATATATATATATGCACATAGATCTATTTCCCCATACTCCTATATACACATATTTACATATATACATATCTTTATTTAGATTTCTATAAATGCTCTTTGCCTCCTAGTTCATTCCTCTATTATTTCCTTTATTTTCCTTTTGTCCCATTGTCATGCTTATCCTCCATTTGGGTCTCAGTAATTCTTCTCAGTTCCATTACCCTTGATCAAGCCCTACCAGACCTCCTACTCCTCCTCATCACTGATTTCAGATCACTTGTTTCCTTGTCCTTGGGTTTGTTATCACCACTTCCTCCACCCCATACAAAGCTTAATCTCGATGGGAACAGAACACCATGTATTTTCTCCTGTAAAGTTGCTGGTGCGTTTGAACCACCAGTCTTTTGGTTTGCAGTAGAACACTTAACCATTGCAACACCTACACTTTGCATTCTAGATAGTCTTTCAAAAAGCACATCTATCCTGACTTAGAAATTGCAAAGATTTTAACTGGAGTCTTTCACTAAGGAGTTTTAGTCCTTTGGCAAGTCATATTCCCTTTCTATGCTAATTACCTTATCTATAAAATAGAAGTAATAACGAAATCAGCTTTGGTGGAATGATGCACAAAGGCACTATTGAAAAGTACTGTGGTAGTTGCATGATTTCATGTCAATTTGATAAATGGAGTGAAGGAGTCAAGTTCAGTATGGCCATCAGATCACAGCCTAATGAGATATCTTTTTGGGTGTGGCCCTCTCATGACAATTCTGGGAACTTCCTCTCTCACTCACTGGAGGCTGGCCACACTCTCTACCTCACTTTCTTGCTGTTGAGGCATACTCACAGAGCTGAAGGAGCATCATGCCAGTGCTGAGATGCTTACACCACCACAAGATCCATAAAACGTTTCATCCATTGGCTTGTGATTTTCCTGCATTTGGCATCCTTTCTGTGCTGCATGAATCTAAAGGGAATTTATGAATTAGTATCAGACTTATTGACTTGATCTAGACTGGGCTGGGATGTGTTCTTAATATGCAGTGGTTCTTTGAAATAAAGCGCTTTCTTTTTTCCCATTTATTGCTATTTTAATTTTAGTAAATTATTTTATTGGGAGCTATTAAGCTCTATAACAATCTATACACCAATTGTATTGAGTACATTTGTACATGTGTTGCCATCATTGCTTCAGAAAATTTTCTTTTTACTATCAGCTCATTTTTAACCCTCCCACCCTCATGAACCTTTTATAAATTTTAAATTGCTCTTATTTTCATATCTTACACCTTTCATTGTTTCCATCACCCATGTTCTGTTGCTCAGCACCCTGGGTGGTTGGGGGTGGGGCAGGTTATATGTCGATTATTTCTCTCCCTACCTTCTTCTACCCTCATGGTGGTACTACTCATTGTTGTTCCTGAGGGCTTTAACTGTCTGAATTCCATGTGTTGAGGGTTTTTATCTGTACCATTTTAGATGCTCTTGTCTAGCTGGATTTATAAGGTAGAACTGGGTTATGATGGGGCTTGGGGGGGGGGCGGAAACATTTAAAAACCAGAAGAATGTTGTATGCTTCATTAGTGTTATATTGCTCCCTGGCAGGCTCATCCTTTCCTTGTGACTCTTTTTTGAGGCAATAGTCTATTGTCTACAGATGGGCTTTGGGTCTCCAATCCCCCTCATTTGCATTGATATGATTGTTTGTTCTGAGTCTTCTGATGTCTGATGCCTGATCCTGTTGATCACACAGGCTGGTGTACTACTTCCATGTGGTTGTTTCTTCACAGCTAGATGGCCACTTATTTATCTTCAAGTCTTTAGGATCCAGACATCATATCTTTTTATAGCCATGTACCATCAGCTTTCACCACATTTCCTAATGCATTCATTTTGTCTTCAACAATCATTCCAGGAAGGTGGGAAGGTCATGGAATGTCAGGTTATCAGAACAAAGTGTTCTTGTATTGAGGGAGTGCTTAGTAAAGGTCCAATGTCTGTCTGATACATTCATACTTAACATATAAATATTTATGTACACAGACCATATTCCTATCATTATAAGTAAATATATTTGCATATGTACATGCCTGTATTTATACCTCTATCAATGTCCTCTGCTTCCTAGTTCCTGTATTTCCTTTTAATTTCCTTATGCCTTGGTTTCCCACTTCCTTCCTCCCAATATGCCTTTGGAACCATCAGTCCCATTGTTTTCTTCTCAAGATTGTTTATCATGTCTATCTTATACAGATAGACTTGGGAAAGAAAAAATAATCCTATAAATAGTTCCAGGTCAGTATGTTGACTCTTATGAATGAACGCTTTTGGATCAAGTCTGATGAGGTGCCAAGCCCTGCCACCAATGTCTATTTTGGGGATTCATTTTGCACTTAATTGCTTTGTTCCCCTTATTGTTCTGTTGAGCTCCATTTTTGTTTCACCCCAGTTGGGGGTGGGTGTCAGACTGGGTACAATTCCCACACCGTGTCTTCAGTGTTGTCACCCATAGTTCTATGAGTCAGTTAGGGGACGCTGTGTCTCATCTCTCTGTCTCTGTCTCTCTCTCCCTCTGTGTGTGTCTCTGCTTGCTCCTGTGAGTTCTCAGCAGACATGCCATTCTCCCCAGGTAGTGCTTCAGTGCTGCTCTCTGTAGTGCATTCTTCTGGAGAGGAGGTCTACATAGTTGAGATTGGGGACAGCCCTGAAGACCCCAATGTTAGTTCTCTGCTTCCTGCCACTATATTGCCTTCAAGTCTTGGAGTGCCCTGAACTTGTTTTTCTAGTCACCTGACCTAACATAGGCACTAACAAAAATGTTAGACATGAAAGTGAAGTCAGTAGGTAAAATAGTAACTATTATCATTGTTGCTATATTGCTCTGTATGTATAACAACAACATTGATGGTGCAAAAAGTCCAGGATCTGTTTGTTAGTAAATCCTCTTACTAGATGAAGATGAGTCTTACGCAAAAATAAAATAAATCATTGAATCAAGTCAGTTCCAACTTATGGCTACTCTGTGTGTTATAGAATGGAACTGTTCTTCTCAGACTTTAGAGATCTCAGAACAGCTTATTTTTTTCTAGCTGAAGCATGTGTAGATTGTTTGGTGCAGAAACCTGGTTTCTGCAGCAGGTTTACTGTCACTTGGCTGCATTTCTCTCATTACTGGACCCGTGCTATACAGAAAAGTGTGTGGTTTCTTCCAGGTCATTTGTGAATGTTCCTATGTGCACAGCGAGAGTTTCAACATTTTCATTTGGGAGATTTGACTCTTTCTGTATAAGCATCCCAAGATGACTTGTAGGATAAGGATGTCTGAAATATTAGTCCCCTTGGATGAGAAGAATTAACAGCTCAATCCTTACCTAGTAAAACTGTCAAAGAACATCAAAATGATTTATAGTTGTGTTGCTCCAAGGTACAAGTATCAAGTGTCAAATCCATTACTGTGTCAAATTTGATCTGTATCCCATGGATTTTCTTAGGTAAGTTTAGATCCATATAGGGTTCCTAGAAACAAAAAGGAAGCCACTGTTTCACCATATGATTAAGAAATTTGCTAAAGTTACATTAAAAAGAGAGAACTGAATGTTGTAGTAGCTGTAAGAGCCCCCAATAAAATTAAAAAAAATTGTTGAAAAAAGTCATAAATTTTATTAAATATTTTGTTGTACCAAATATATATGAAAATAATTTGAGAGTTTAAGAAGTGTGTGGGAAAATAAAATGGAAAGAATGGCATTTTTCATGATCTTCAGGAAGCCCTTTCATAAACCAAATACGCTTGTTAAAATAATGAATTTTAAAGCAATTTTCTGATAACATTGGTGATTGTATAACTCCTCTTATAGAAACTGAACAACAGATTTGGGAAATGTATGTGAATCGATATATTGAATTGCGTGAAACATGCCAATAAAGCTATTATAAAAATAAAAAATAAAAAATAAAAAAAAAGAGAGAACTTCAACAAACTGGATTCTCCAACTATAAGTATCTTCTGTACTGTACAGGTAGGCTAAACATGGCACAGCCTAAAAACAATGGCATAAGAACAAATTTTCATATTTATCATGTTTGTTTTTGAATAAGCTAAAATATGAACAACTAACTCCTATTACAGTTTTCTGGTATATGAATAAGTTATGGAGAAAAATATTTCACTCTTACTAGAATATAGCATAGGACAAGATTTTCAATTTCAGTAGAATCTAAATTACATTATATATTACCTCCTGGGTTACAATATCACCCATCTGTCATTTGTTGTACTGTGGTGACCTGTGTGCTGCTCTATTGCTTGAAGTTATGGTACCAGTTTGTACCGGCATTTTAAGGACCAGCAAGGCCAGCCATGATGGACAGATGTCACAGAAATTCCAGGCTAAGAAAAGAAAGGCCTAGTGATGTATTTCTGAAAATTACTCAATGAAAACTTTATAGATTAGAACATAACATAGTCCAAATGCTTGTTTTGAGCACCTAATGAGTAGGGATGAAGCTCTGGAGAAAGACATTAGCTTAGGAACTGACCATGTTAGAAGTGTGAGGAGGATGCAGGCTTGACAATGTCTGCTCTCTTTTATATAATAGAGGATTTTGAGGATAAAACAGTGGGAGAACTATATTCTTTGGAACGTTCAATATATTATTTAAACTCTTGAAACTCAGGTTGGTGAAACAATGATATAAGTACTTTAACACAATCAAGTGTTAAAAAATATGACCTCCTAATGTGCCATATAAAGTTACAATTGCATTGTTTAGAGCATAGTGTTTCATTTGTTTTTATTGCCTGAGCTCACCTAAATTAATAAAAAAATTGTTAGGGAAAAACTATCTGTATATTGTTCATTATCATATAACCACCATAAAGATAATTGAAAGTTTACTATATTCAGATTTCTTTGTTCTTTTCTTTTTGCTGTGTTATTGCAGACTAGGTTTATGAGATACCAACCCAAAGGACACTGGAGTGAATTAAAATCTGTCTTGTTTCCATGGTAACTCATCATAGACCACAGGTCATCCTACTCTTTTTTTTTTACTTAGCTTAAATTTTTCCTTGAAGATAATGAAAAACATTTGGTTATTTGTAGAGGTTATGCCAAGAGGAAAGTTTCTGAAATAAAGAAAAGACTCATCTGCAATGGAAAAGGATTATTAGAAATTCTTGGTCTATTTATGTTGATCTTTGCAATAATGTCAAATGTAGAAAACAGGGTAAGAAGCCAGGGTGGTGTTGGGGGCAATTAGATTGCTATCTAAGAGGAGAATACTCATATCCTATGTATTGTCAATCAATGTTCTCCAAAAGGAGAGAGAGAGAGAGAGTCAAATTCTCCAGCCAACCAATATAAGTTTGTGGTTAAGTGTTTGAATGCTGCTGCTATGAATTGAATTTTGTCCTCTACAAGATATAATGCAGTATTACTCCCTGGAACTTGTGAGTATGACCTTATTGGGGAATAGGATCTTTGATAATGTAATTGATGAAATCAAGATGAATATAGGGTAAACTCAAATCCAATATAAATATCACAAGTAGAAAAGACACAGAAAGAAGATGGCTATTTAAAGGATAAAGAAAGTGGAAAAATACATTGATACACAAGGTAGTACTTTCAACCCATGCAGAGCCAAAAGTGATGAAAGCTTGAGAAAGCATGGTCCTGTTGACATCTTTATTTTGAACAGGTAATTTCCAGAACTGTAGGTCAATAAATATCTGCTGCTCTAAGTCACCCAGCTTGTGGCATTTTGTTACAATAGCCACATTCCTCCACTAAAAGCGGATGTGAACCAGTGTCAGGGATAAGCAGCACAGAGTGAGCACCCAGTTCTTCCAGATCCTGTAAGGACCAAACAGCTTGAAGCTAAACAGAGAGGGATTATTTGACAGTCTGCATCATAACCCTGATGCCAACCCTAAGCATCATATCTCAACACTACCAAAGGAAAAGGCAGGAATTTTCAACTAAGGCTAGAGAGATGGTATCCAGAGATACAGTCAGAAAGACAAAGCCAGTGAATAAGGTGTTGAGACAGATGACTAAGTAACAGGTTGACGCTTCTTTCTAAAGCAAAAGACCAGGGTGGAAGACAAATTTGCTGATCTCTTATACCAGCACTCCTCCCATTATTGGAAATGATATCTTCTGAACCCCAAAATCTGATCCATCCATCTTATGAGTAGGAGATGAGAAGAATCTTGATCTCTTGTTATCGAAGCAAAGGAGAATGAACACACCATTTCCATTTCACTTTCTCAAAATTGCTGTATCAATTATAGCTGATTGAATTTTAGGATGATGGTGAACTTAGGTATAGTAAAGTGATATATCTACTCCTGTATGATTTTCATGATTGTTGATATTCTTGAGTTCATTGTGTGGCTGTTGTGTTCTCTCCTTGAGGGCTATCCTCATTTTCAATGACCCTCTCTTTTACCATACATGGTATTCTTTTCAAACAAGTTTTCTTTCCTGATGACCTGTCCAAAATAGATGAATTAAAGCCTTACTTTTATGGATTTGTCTACTTATCCTTCTTCTAAGGCTAATTTGTTTATTCTTGGCAGTTTTATGTTCTATTAATATTCTTTTAAAATTTAATTTTTCTTTGTCTTTATCTTATTGATTTGAGGGAAAGCTTACAGATTAGCTTAATTTTGCATTCGACAATTGATCAATGTTTTGTTTCCTGATATTGGCTGAAATTCCTACCGTGTGCCAACACTCTTCTCATTTATTTCAAAGGGCCCTGTGTCAGTCCAGGTAGACTAGAGAAACAAATCCATAGGCACGCATATAGATATAAGGAAAAGGTTTATAAGCAAAAGGAATGGAACATGGAGAATGCTTCCCAGTCCAGTCCAGTTCAAAGTCATAAATCCAATATTAACTCACATGCCCGATATCCGTCTATAAAGTCTCATTCCAACTCATGAAGTCACAAGTCAGTAGGTGCAGAGTCCTGGTGCTGGCAGGGGTCCCCTCATGTTTCCTCATATCCAAGGCTCAAGGTCCATCAACAGCATCCAATGGTGGTAGAAGCAACTCAGCGCTGGCAGGGGTCTCCACATGGTTTCTCCAGCTTCAGAGGTCTGGTTCCATCAGAGTAAGGCCATGTGACTTCTCCTCCAGTTCCTTCAGCTCTTCAGACATTGCCATCTTATCTTGTCCATATTCCTTCATCTCTGAGACTAACTCTCAATAACTGGGGAGATAGCGTCTCATCTCCACGATGGAAATATCGCAAGATTTCACAGAAGTCTCAGGAGAAAGCCTTGCCCACATGGAGGCTTCATTGGCTGCTCAATGACTATCTCCAGATTAACAGGCTAGACTCCACCCCTACATCTCAATCATAAAATTAACATAAACATATGACCACCACAGGTCCCATTTCCACTGATGCTTCTTTCTTCAGTATAATTTTGGATTTTATGATTATCCATGACAAATTAGATCACTAGATCCTCCTCAGTAGGGCTCTTCTGCTTCAGCTGTTTTTGACCCAGAGATCCTTTGTAATTAAAATCCACTGGAGGTTTTGGCATTATCTGTGTATTCAGTGTCTAAGAAACCAGACCCTGGAGGAAGTTCAGTAATTTACTCAAGATCACAACGGAAAACAAGGACTAACACTTGAGGCGCTGGCCAGGAGTGTGCTATCTATGTCTGGCAGTTCCTTGGCCACCTTTGGTGTTGCATCTCTTCTTTTCCTCATAAGTATTACTTAATATTAAAATGCTTGCTTAAATGTGACAGTTTTTTTGTGCTGTGAGCCAAGCTTCACTTGAATTTGTATTCTTTGTTTAGCACTTCACATTCTAAGATAGGCTTTCATATTCTTATTGTAATTGATTACATTATTTTTAAAAGTATATTAGGGCAAATAAAATTCAAATTTTAGTACAAGGAAATTGTAACAAATCCAAGTTATATACAAGGAAGTAACCCCCCAAAAGACAGAAAAACTCTGCTGGGCAGTTTTTACAGTATGCATTTTTTTTCCTGCTAGGAAAGCATCAAGCTACTTACTCTCTTTGATCACAGTGAATTTTTTTGTGAAAGCAATTTCATTTGTTCCTCATTTTTGGGTGACAGCTGATTCAAGAAAACAACAGCATGCAGCTGTGAAATTTTGTTTCCTTTTTGGGAAAATTGCCACACATACTGTTGTGATGTTCAACACAGCTTACAAGGGGCAAACTCAAGTGTAGAGTGATTTTCTCATTACAAAAAAAACTGAAATGTTAATTAATGAAAATTCTCGTTCTGGGCATCCATCAACTTCACAAAAGCACAAAAATGTTGACAAAATTCATGTATTTGTGTTGTGCACTTGTGCCCAACAACAAACCAATAAAGAGTTTGGAAAAGTTATCTGCATTATCTTGGAGGTTGGTTCAGTGAAGTTTGATGGAAGACTTGGGAATGACAAAAGTCACTGTGAAATTATTGCCTTCTGGGTTCTGACTGACAAAAAAAAAGCATCATGTGGAAACATGCCGCTTTGAAAGAACAACTTTGAAGCAATCCAGATTTTTTTCCCACAAGCTCATTACTAGTGATGAGACATGGTGCTATTCATAGAACCTCAAAAACAATCATCAAATCAAGGCAATGGAAGATGCCATCATCACCTTGGCCCCGCCCCCCAAAAAGTTCTTCCAGTGGAATCAAAGATAAGGCAATGATCCTTTGTTTGTTTGTTTGTTTGTTTGTTTTGAGGTGAAGGGCATAGTATTTTTGGAGTTTGTTCCACCCAGTCAGAATGTTAATCAAACTTTCTATTCAGAGGTTCAGAAAAGATTCCAAAACAGTGTGTTACAAAGAAGGCTTGTTTTGTGACAGACAGGGGACTGTTTGTGCCATCATGACAATGTACAGTAATCCAGTCTTTGGCAAAAAACAGCATGCCTCTTTGAAAGCTCCATGCACCTTACTCACTTGACCTTGTTCCATGTAACTCCTTTTGTTTCCTCAAATGTAGAGGGACATAGATGGACAGTATTTGTGGATGTAAAAGAGGTAAAGAAAAAAATTGAGGGGGAAGTGCTGTGAACCATCTAAACAATGTTTCCAAAAATGGAATTGCAGATTTGACAAATGTATTAAGTGCAATGGAGGTGATAAAGTTGTTATTTTAAAAAACTAAATACATAGCTTTGAAAATTTTGTTCTGTTTTTTTTGAGGGGCGTACTCCATATATCATAAGGTAAGCAACTACCTTATTATTCTGAAAGAGGCAAAGGATGTAATTAAATGATCATAATCTTTGAAGACAGTGTGCAACTTATTCTTCATTAGTCACAGCAACTTCCTTCCTTCATTAATCAAGAAGACATTCCTGGCAGAATTTTCACTTGTTCCTTGTTCCTTGTAAAATGACTCAGGCCTTCCCCTGCAATTTATTTCTACTAAACAACAAACAAACAGAAAAGCATTCCCACTGCCATTCAATAAATGCCAACTCATATTAACCCTATAGGACAGGGTAGTTTTAGAAACTAATTATTTACAGAAGTAGAAAGCCTCATTGTTCTCCAGAGGGCCTGGCTTGTGGTTTCAAACTTTGATGTGTTTTGCAGTCTAATGCATAACCACTGTGCCACAAGTAAATATAAAATAGATTCCTTAAACAATATCTCCAAGGTTCAATACTGGTTGATCTCTGATTGCTTCGCCAACTTAATTTCATTCCAGTTGCCTCTCTTATGGCATTCTGTCCTACTGACCCTTTCCCCTTAGTTTGAGTTCATGATTCCATGATATTTCCCTAGCACAAGCACACCTTCATTTTGGAATACTCTTCCTCTCATTTCATTTCACATTCACTTCTGAGTTATCCTTTCTCATTTAAGCATTGTTTCCTCAGGAAGACTCCCATGATGTCTAAATTAAATTAGAACCCCATCTTGCTGTTATTTCCCTCATCATGTTAGCTATCATCATGGTGACTCCAATTTACAGTAACCTACCTTACCATAAGTGAATGATTTCTTGGTCCTGTATCATCCTTACAAATGCTAGCACATTCTAGTTCATCTCTGTGGATATTGCATCAGTCCTTATGACGAAGGGTTTTTTTTGACCTAATAGGACCTCTGTCTGATTCTCTCCAAGTATGATGTTCTCTTCCAGTCATTCATTTTTCCTGATGCCTGAAGACGAATTGGTGCACTTGAATTTTGGTGCTGGGGAAGAATGTTGAAGGTATATTGGACTGCCAAAAGAAATCTGTCTTATAATAAGTACAACCAGATGCTTCTTAGATGCAAGCATAGTGAGACATCGTCTCACATATTTTGGACATGTTATCAAGAGAGACTAGTCCCTGGAGAATGATGTGGTGCTTGGTAAAGAAGAGAGACAAGTGAAAAGAAGGAGCCTATTGACAAGATGGACTGACACAATAGATGCAACATTGTGCTCGGGTGTACCAAGTGGGGTTTGGACTTTTGGGCACGGGGTTGCTGAGAGAAATGCATTTCTGCAGCACCAACAACATATAGGATTTTTCAGACCATATAGAAACCAATAAAAAGGGCTGAGCCCCGGTGGCATAGTGGTTGAGTGTGGGACTTGGCTTGGCGGTTCAAATCCAGCAGCAGCTCCCCAGGAGCAAGGCTGGATAGCTCCCACGACCAGCAGAGGGCAGTGTTGTCCACCCCCCCAAAGAAACCTATAAAATGAAAATGGGTACAACATACAAAATATATACTCTTTATTTCAGAAATGAGTACAAAATAGTTACACTAGGCAGGAGCATGTTACCATAAAACAAAATTAAATTCAGAGCAAATATTTGTCCCTAAGAAAAGAAAAAATCTGAGACAATGAATGTTTTGTTTAAAGAACAAAGAATAGAAACAGCAGAACTCTGTGGAAGAGGTGAGAAGGCAGTAGACAGTAAGAAAATAAATGTGATATTTAAAAATTAAGAAAAGAAAAAATATAAACACCATTATTAGAATTAAAATGAAACTGAAAGGAGCATGCTAATGCTGTTATGGTGTACCACCAACTGATTCTGATTCATTTTGCCCCCGAGGGGCAGAGTAGATTTGTCTCCCATCCAGTCATCTTTACAGGAGAAGATATCCAGACCTTTTATCCTATAGAGCCACTGTTTGGGTTTTAATTGTCAGTCTTTCAGTTAGCAGATGACTGCTTAACAATTGTGTCAAGAGGGATCCTTTGAAAGTAGCTAAGTACTAATTGTGCTATGTTCAGTTCTATAGATAAACAAAACCAGTAACGGTCACAAATATAAATGAAATAACTTTATATTCAGAAGTAACCTTATATGAATAAAGCATCTCACCCCAGTCCAAAGAAAGTCCATAGGTTTGAAGTTAGTCAGAGACCTCTTCAGACTCACATAATTGCTGGCTCTTGGCATGGAAATTTGATGCAGCATACACAAAGATCACATGTCAGAAGTACAAAGTTGCTTTGATCAAGGGTCATTGGGACATGGCAGGCACAGGTTCCCAGTAGGTAGGAAAACAGAGGGCCAGAGAAAGCAGGAAAGTTCTCCCTATCTGTCTTATAAAAAGGCCACACCACCAAGGAGACACCATCAGTCTATGACTTGATTAATAGGTTGAATTCCACACCTACACTTTTACACAGATACAAGTTGACATAAAATCTAACTGCCACACTGTCATATTAGTTGTGGATATTGTCTGATATGAGTATTGTATCACACCTGCTTCCTTCTCTAGTATGTTCCCCTAAGATAGGGGTAGTGAGTAACTGGTAGGTCAGAATTCATTGCCTGGGAAGTGACCATGATCAATGATAAATTATATGAGAAAATGTCATTTATAAAAATGACCCAGTCTTCTTGGCTCAAGTTTGGGCAAGCTGACAGGGAGTGGGTCGAGAAAATCTGGAAATAATTATAAAAAATTCAACAGAGATAGACTGAAATAGAAGTCAGCATTGGAGAGACGAACAAAAATATTAATACTGACAAGAACTAAATATGCAGAACTAAAAAAGAGTGGGACAAGAGGGGAAAGTAAAAGAAGAATATTGTGGTAGTCACTGATCTGTGTCTATTTCAGGACTGGGAGTATAGAGGTGGAGTTTAGCCTGACGATCTGGAGGTAACCAATGAGGCCTCTGTGTGGGCAAGGCTTTCTCCTGAGAATTCTGGGAAGTCTCGTGGTATTTCCCAATTAGAGGCAAGAGACTTGACTCAGTTTCTGGGAGACGCTCAATTGACAAGACAAGATGACAGCATAGACCCTGAGTCCTAGGAGCTGGAGAAGAATTCCCAGGAGCCTACCCTGATAGAACCAGATCTCTGAAGCCAGAAAAGCCACAGAGAGACCCCTGCCAGCACTTAGATGCTTCTCCTGCCAATGGTACTGCTGGTGGATCCTAAGCCCTGGATGAGGAGCCATGGGGAGGCCCCTGTCCATGCCGGTATGCTTCTACTGCCACTGGATACACAAGAATCTGCACCCAGTGGCCTTTGATTGTCCTTTTGTCATTGCACATGCTTTGTGAGTCAGAAGGAGACTTGATAGACTGATATCGGCCATATGGGATAATATAGGACTTAGGGACTTGGTCTGGACTGGGTTGGGGTGCTTTCTCATTGTTCCATTCCTTTTGTATATAAACCTTTCCCTTATATCCATATGCTTGTTTATGAATCTGCTTCTCTAGTCTACCTGGACTAACACAAATATATACACCGATTTTACTAGCACGGAGTAAAAATCATTCTTGTTTTCACAAATGCTTGACATTTGAAATATTCAGTTATTACTAATTTTTAAAATATTATCTAAAATGAGCCTCAGAAAACTTCCTATCAATGTATTATTTCAAATATTGTTAGGCTATATTCAGCACATTTTTACTTTTATGTGTTATCAATATATTGTTCTATAGTTTGAGCATTCCATCTAGTCACATTTCTTTGGAATGTGCACAAATATGGATCACTTTCAGTCATTTGGGCAATTAGCTGTCTTCCAAATTTCCTGGCATATTTCAACATTTCACACTGTGCAAAGGAGGGCACCGTTATAACTGGTAAATTTAGGTAGCCTTCTAGGGGAAATTTTTAGATTCTATTACTCACATACAAGGAAATATACCAAATTAATTTAAGGAGGAAATTTTACTAAACTATCTCTATAAATGTAGAAGTTATTGCAGTTGGTATACTCAATAATACAAAATTTAAAAAGATTTGTGTAGCAAAATTGCAATAAACAATGTCAAAATATAAACTGTTAAATAGAAAAAAAATATTTCTTGGGAGTAAAGACTATTTCATATCTCCCCAAATTGCCCTCAAATCTCTGATTTCTCCCAGAACACAATGTAGTCCTTTTACAGTTTTGTGCCTCCCTCATATATAAAGACTTTCTGTAAACTGATTAGAATTAGATAAATGACCTAGGAGAAGAGTCAGAAAATGGTGAATAGATAACGCGCATAAAAGATAACACAGTGACTGAAGGGACACATTGGACAGGTAATAGCAATTTGTAAATTTTTAGGGGCTCACGGGGGAGGGGAGGAAGAGGGAAGCAAAATAGGGGGAGCTGGTACTGGAGGCCTAAGTGGAGGGAAGATGTTCTGAGAGTGCTGATGGCAACAGGTGTGCAAATGTGGTCTGCATACAATTGGTATATGTATGGATCACAATGGGAGTTGCATGAGGCTTCAATAAAATGATTTATACAAATGGTTCATAAAATAAGTACAAAATAAATAATTAAAAGAAAATACAAATGGTTCATAAAATATGAAAAAAGAAATTTCACTCTTAAGATATATATAGTAAAAGCTACACTTATGTACCAGTCTCACTATCAGAGTACAATATCTAGAATTTTACTACAGTTTGCTGGTGAGCCAGTAGAAAACTGACTTTCTCATATTATCTATGTTGAAATATTTCAAAAAGTATTTTAATAGAAGACAGTTTGGAATATATAATAAAAATAGAAAGGCAAAACTCTGCCAATTATTTTTCCTATGATTTATTTAGACTACTATTTTTACTGAGAGTATTATATAAAGAACCTAGAGGAACAAACCACCACTTGACTGTCTTTTTGTCATACTGACTGTCTGTCAGTTAGTTAGCTTTTCTGTTGCTGTGATATTGGGAGCTATGTCACTGGTATTTCTCTCTTCATTTTAAATCCTTTTATTGGAAACTCATGAAACTATTATCACAATCCATACTTAAGTCCACTGTGTGTCAAGTGCCTCAGTATATCTGCTGCCTTCATCATTCTCATAACATTTGTTTTCTATCTAATTCTTTGGCACCAGTTCCTCATTTTTACCCTCCCCCCTTGCTTCCACCCACCTAGTAAATCCTTGATAATTTATAAATTATTATTGCTTTGGCATATCTTACACTGTCCGATGTCTCCCTTCCCCCACTTCCCCATTGTTCATACCCAAGGGAGCAGGTTTTATGTAGGTCCTTATAATCAGTTCCCCATCTCAGCCCCACCTTCCCTCCACCTTTCTGGTATAGCCATTCTCACCACTGGTCTTAATGGGATCATCTGTCCTGATTCCCTATGACTCTGGCTCCTGTCTGTACCAGCATACAGTCTAGTCAGATTTGTAAGGTAGAACTGGAATCATGCCAATGGGAAAGAGGAAGCATTGAAGAACTAGAGCATTGAGGTCTCAATACAGGCATGCACATAGGTAAATATATTTATATATCATTAAGGGGAAATAAATTTATGTGCACATATTTAGAGGCTCAGTAGTAAGGGAGCAGAAGATGGACACTAGGCCTCCACTCAAGTACTTCCTCAATGCAAGAACAGTTTGTTCTATTAAATTTTCACTGGCATTTCAAATGGAAGCAGGGGCACCCAGAGAGAATAGATTCCAGCAGTCAAGATATCAAAAGATGCATTGCATTAGATAACTCTGTTGCCCATACCTTTTCAGAGTCTTGAATAGAAAGGAATTTATTTGAACTAAGTTGTACCTGACCCAAACCATAGTATTTTTAATTGCCTCACATGCATGTGAAAGTTGAACATTGAATAAAGAAGGCTGAAGAAGAATTGATGCATTTGAATTGTGGTGCTGGAGAAAAATGCTGAAAGTACCACACTGCAAAAAGGGCAGACCAATTTGTCTGGAAAGAAATAGACTGCTCCGTAGAGGGAGGATGGTGAGCCTTTATCTCACACACTTTGGTCATGTTGTCAAGAGACAGCAGTCCCTGGAGAAGGACAACAAGCTTGGCAGGGGTGATGGGCAGCAAAAAATAAAAATACAAAAGGAAGGCTCTCCACTAGATGGACTGCCACCGGGGCTGAAACTAAGGGATCAAGTATAGGAACAATAGTGAGCACAGCACTGGACTGGACCGGGTCTGGTCTATTGTAACTCTATTGTGTATTGCATCTCTGAGGGTCAGAACCAACTCAATGGCATCTGAAAACACACCAGTGACACGAAGGTTTAAGTGCTTGGCTGCTAACCCAGAAACTGATGGTTTGGAGCATCTCATAAAGATTAGAGTGTAATCTTTATGGGGCAGTTCTACTGGGTCACATCAGCTTAACAGCATCTAACAACAACTGCAATCAGTTATATATACCATGCGACTTATTGAAGAAATTTTATAATAACAAAATATTAAAAATCAAACCATGTGTTCCTTAATAAGGGAATAAATTGTGGCATAGCTAGTTTAGAGGTCAACATTGCACTGCTAATTACTAGGTTGGTGGTTTACACATACTAGGAAACATTTTGTCTATCTGCTCCCAAAAAAATTTGCAGCCTCACACATTATGGTCACTATGAGTTGAAATGATTACACTGGCAAATGCACATCTTGGTGCCTCAAATATTGGACTTCTTTCTGCTCATATTAGATCAGCTTTTTCCTGTCAGCTCTTTTGATATAAAGAACACAGTCATATAATAGTCTTCACTCTGCTTGCCAATAAAAAATCAGAAACTTTTATTGTAGTGTTAGTTGATTTTGTCTGGCTTCATTTAAATTAGTTGGTTTTAATTTTACCTTACAAATCTGGCTAGATCAGAGAAGGCACACTGCTACAGATTGGAACCGGAAGCAAAGAGTATCCAGGACAGATGATCCCTTCAGGACCAGTGGTGAGAATGGTGATACTGGGAGGGTGGAAGGAAGGGGGGCTAGAAAGGGGAAATCAATCATAAGGATCTACATATAACCTGATCCTCAGGGTTTCAAACAACAGGGAAGTGGATGAAGAGAGACATCAGACAGTGTGAGATATGACAAAGTAGTAATAATAATTTATAAATTATCAAGGCATCATGAAGGAGGAGGGAGAGAGGGGAAAAATGAGGAGCTGATACCCAGAGCTTAAGCAGACAGCAAATGTTTTGAGAATGATGAGGGTACAAATGTTCTTCACATACAATGGATGGATGGATGGATTGTAATATAAGTTGTATGAGCCCCCAATAAAATGATTTAAAAATAAATGAATAAGTTAGTTGGTCTTATACTAAATATTTACTCTATACACTTATGTATAAGCCGAGCTTTTCCGTATGTTTTTAATGCAGTTTTGGTGGTAAAATTAGGTGCCTTGGCTGATACTCTGGTTGGCATAAACCAGAGTATATATGGTAGTATATATGGTAGGTCATGTTATCCTTCTCAAGGTGTACTTTGTTCCAAATATATTCTTGAAAAATGAAAATTTACTTAGCTTAGAATTTTCCTCAACTACACTTCATGTTTATTAGGAACTGAGTAGCAGGTAGTTCTAATATGTTACCCAAAAAAGGGGCTAAAAGTAACAATTACTATACAATAAAATAAGGAACCCTGATTGCATATCGGGTTATGCATTTAGATGCTAACCACAGTCAGCTACTTGAGCACATCAGCTACTCTGCAATGAAGGCTAGAACTTTCTGCTTCCATAATGATTTACAGTATTACAAATCCACAGGAAACGTTTCACTCTGTCCTGTAGGGTCACTATGAGTCATAATCAATTGACTGCTAGTGATTTTGATACAATTAAAAGAGATTCAAATGTTTTGAAATACAAAATTCCTTTAGTAACATTAAAATGTTTTAAGACTGCACTACAAGCTTGGTGAAGCATATCGGCAGCAAAAGAAAAAGAGGAAGGCCCTTAACTAGATGGATTGACACAGTTGCTGCAAAAAGAAGATGAAGCATAAGAACAATTTTCTTTTCTTTTTTTTCTGTTTTTGTTTTTTGGGGGCATCACTGCCCTCTGGTGGTCGCAGGAGCTACCCAGCACTGCTTCTGCGAGCCGCCACTGGATTTGAACCTGCAAGCCCACAGGCCACAGTCCAGCACTCAACCACTTACGCCACCGGTCCTCAGCCCATAAGAACAATTTTCACCTGTGTATAGCTACTCTTAAAAATTCGAATTTTTCTTTTCCAGAAGCTTGGAGTCAAACTCACCTATAAAACATTTAGCATGAATTTTCCATTAATTTCTCTATAATAAAATGGATGCATTCTGAGATATTTACTGCAGACTCTCAAGAATAAAAATTTAGAGCTTCAAAATATTTATGAAAATTGCTATGTAGTCTCGCTAACACTTGGGAAAATGGCGACTGAGTGACACAATCACCAGAGGGATTCAGCAGAGATCAGGCCAAGAGAGTAGCTGAGTGAGAAAATCAGCACGACAGGATCACAGGAGGAGCATCATAAAGATAAGTAGGCACAGATCCACAGGGTTTTGAGCAGCTGAGGACTTTTGGCTTATCACAGTGAAGCCCAGTTTGATCCTAGCCCTGCCACTGTCTCTGCTGGACCAGGGGTAATTGGAGTCAGCACAGAGACTTTATCTCATCCGAGCCACAGATTGTCACCAGCCTGGGGCAGAGATTGAACCCTTGCGGCCCCATGCTCAGGACTCAGGACTCAGCTGTCTAGCTACTTTGGGTCCCCTCACTTCTCTCTATTCTCCCCCACCATCATCCCCACCACCCCCCGCATGGTTTCGGCAGACTTGGTTTCTTAGAGTTAACTTCTGGTCTTTTTCAATTTGGTTCAGAGGCCATTGTGAACCTCCAGACCATAACCCTTAGCCTAGGGTAATTATGCCTGCTACCCTCAGTTGGGAGAGCCCCACTATGTGAAAGGTAGCCTGATGCTGAAGAAGTCCACCACCCTCCACCTGGGTATTTTCTGCCCAATTTCTGTCAGGGGAATTCCAATCTGTGTGGGTGGGAGAGCTCCTATATGTCCACTGTGTTTCCAACTGACTGAGGTAACTTCCTCCCACCTAGTTTAGTGTCTCTTGAGCCTGAGCGGTTCTGCCATCCTCCACAGCAATCTACCTGATCTGGGCAATTCCACTCACAGTTCCCAGTGCTCTACTCAGGATCAGGTAGCCCGCCAGCCTTCTCTGGGACACTGCTAGCAGCAGGCACCCCTGCACATCCCCTGCAGTGCCCCAGGGTGCCATGAGCTGCACCAGCTTGGCTCCTGGTGAGAATATGTAGTGCAGCAACACTGTTGTGGGCCCACAACAATCCAAACAGTGGTCCCTGAGAGGAACATCCAACTTGTCCTCCAAATAATGGAATACTGGTTCACTAAGAAAATTGTGAAGCCACAAGAGGAGAAAGTGGTAGGCTAATTCCATAGTGAAATTAATCACAGGAAGTTTGAAGACACATTCCTACAAGTCTCCCAGAGAGAGCCAGTGATCTTTGAGTTCCTGGAAAATGGCAGCTGGCTCCAGAAAAACAACACAAAGCAAACAGAAATCAGCTCCAACAACCTCAATGAAAAAAAACAGGAGAAACAAAAGACAATGGCAGAAGATGTCCTGAACCTAATTACATGCATAGAAGAAACAGGTACTGCTATGCGACAGAAAGAAAATTTTAGAGGTCTGAGCCCCGTTGGCGTAAGTGGTTGAGTGCACGACTGCGGCCCACAAGCTTGGCGGTTCAAATCCCGCGGCGGCTCTCAGGAGCAGCACTGGGTAGCACCCACGACCACCAGAAGCAGTGATGCCCCCTCCCCCTCAAAAAA
Source organism: Nesogale talazaci (assembly GCA_004026705.1). Classification (NCBI taxonomy): domain Eukaryota; kingdom Metazoa; phylum Chordata; class Mammalia; order Afrosoricida; family Tenrecidae; genus Nesogale; species Nesogale talazaci. The sequence continues at coordinate 109,713 of PVJH01004039.1, forward strand.
AAGAAAGAAAGAAAATTTTAGAATGCTACTTGAAGTCATACAAGTTATGAGGGAAATAATACAGAAAAAGGAAGAATTTATAGATGAGATGAAGCCCATATACCAAAGGGAAACACTAGAGAATAAGGATGAGATAACAAAATCCAACAACAGACTCATGGACTTCACAAAACAACTGGAAGAAGCTGAAAAATGAACCAGTGACCTAGAGGATAGAAAAGTGAACTTTAGCAAACATGAACAAAAATCTTACAAGATCATAAGAGAAACCGAAGAAAATGTAAGATCTATGTGTGATGCTATAAGAAGAAATAACATCAGAATTATTGACCTACTGGAGAAAGATACAACAAAGAAGGCCTCTTCAGCAATAGTCAGAGTATTATTAGGTGAAAACTTCCTCAGCTTAATGAATGAAAACCAGGCAACCCTTCAGGAGGCTGAAAGAAAACCAGTTAGACTGAATCCCAAGAAGTCACGAAGAGACATACTAGTTAAAATATCCAACTTTGAGGAAAAGGAATAATCATGAAAGCAGCTAGCGAAAAACAAGCAGTCACATATAAAGGTATCCAAATAAGAATATGCTATCATATTCTATCAGTGGACACTATCATTGGACACTGTAAAGAAGAGGAGAGAGTGGAATAATATATTCCAAAAGTTAAAGGAAAATAACGCAAACCCAAGAATACACTACCCAGCCAAATTATCTATCAAGATAGATGGAGAAGTAAGAGTTTTTCCAGACAAGGAAAAAGTCAAAGAATACATTAGAAGAAACCCAGCCCTACGAAAGATCCTTGCTGACCCAGTATGGGAAGAAGAACAGCACTCATCAAGCATAAATAAGAGAATATCACATAGAACAACCTCACCCAGAGGGCAACAAAAAGAAAACAGCCCCCAAAACAGGAATGGCTTCAGGGTGAAAAGAAGTCAAGAATGATCAGCCCTCACACACATATGCACAACACATTGAAAATAAAGGGAGGAAGAGAAGCACATAACACAAAAGGTATAAAATGACATCCTATATTCCACAGTTGGAGATAATAGCCCTAAATATCAGTGGATTGAACTCAGGAATTAAAAGACTGAGGCTAGCAGACTGCCTTAGCAAACACAACCCATAAATCTGCTGCCTACAAGAGACACATCTCAAGATTACAGACAAAAATAGGCTGAGAATCACAGGCTGGATAAAAGCATAGCAAGAAAACAACAATTCAAAAAAAGCAGGGATAGAATTCCTATACTCAGAATTGACCTCAAAGTGTAAACCGTAAAAGGAGATAAGGCAGGACACTATATAATGCTTAAGGAAATGGTAGAAATGAACCAATAAGCATTGTAAGTATATATTTTCGAATGATAGACCTGCTGAGTACATAAGCCAAATACTCCAAAAGATGAAAAAAGAAATCATAGGCTCAACAATTATAATGGGTGACTTCTATACCCCACTCTCTGAGAAAGAGAAATTACATGGAAAGAAACTCAACAAGGAAATTAGAGATCTGAACAATACACTTAGACAATTTGATTTGATAGATATCTACAGAATTTTTCATCCAAATATAAAAAATTCACAGTCCTTTTTAGGCCACACAGCACATATTCAAAGATAGATCAGATGCTAGGGCACAAGGCAAATCAATATAAATTTAAGCACATTGATATCATACAGACCTCTCTCTCAGACCACTGTGCCATAATGCTGGAAATAAGCAAAATGAAGATGAAGAAAACAAGAGCAAATAATTGTAGGATGAATAACTCTCTTTTGCAAAAGGAGTGTGCACAGACCCAGATCAGAAATAAAATTAGTAAATTTCTAAAAACCAATGAGAATGAGAACAGAACATCCCAAAACTTATGGGACAAATCAAAGGTTATGAGAGGAAGTTTCATAGCAATACATTCTACCTGAAAAAGAGGAGCGTCTCATAACTGATATGCTGGCAAAAAAGCTACAACTAGAGCAGAGTTAGCAGGACAATCCCACTAAAAGCAAAAGAAAAAAAATAATAATAAAAATCAGGGCTGAGATTCAGGAGAGAGGAAATAAGAAAACAAGGGAAAAACTAATGCTGTTAAAAGTTGATTCTTTGAAAAGATTAACAAAATTGACAAACCACTGGCACACATAGCCAAAGAAAGGAGGGAAAAATTATAGTAGCAAGAGTTAGGGATGAAAGGGTCATCACAACTGACCCTAATGAAATCAAAAGCATAATTACATAGTACTACAAGAGATTGTACTCCAATGAATTCAACAATGTGGAAGACATGAGCAAATTCTTGGAAAAACAGCTCCTCCCTAGACTACCACTAATGGACGTCAAGAATCTCAAAAGACCCAGAGCAAGAGGAGAAATAGACAAGGTTATCAAGGGATGGCCAATAAAAAAATCACCTGCACCAGATGGCTTTACAGGAGAATTCTTCCAATTCTACCAAGCATTCATGGATGAACACCAATCCTATACAAACTCTTCCAAAACATAGAAAAAGATGGCAAGCTCCTGAACTCCTTCTACAAACTAGTATAACACTGATATCAAAACCAGACAAGGATCCCATAAGAAATGAGAACTACAGACCAATATCCCTAATGAACATTGATGCAAAAATCCTTAATAAAATACTGGCCAATAGAATACAAAAGCATACAAAATAAGTATTTGACCATGACCAAGTGAGGTTCCTACCAGGGATGCAGGGATGGTTCAACATATGAAAGCATTAGCATCATTGCCATATTGACATGAAAAATGACAAGAACCTCATGATAATATCAATAGATGCACTAAAAGCATTCAACAATATCCAACACCAATTCCTGCGTAAGGCACTCAAGAAAATAGGAATGGAAGAAAATTTTCTCAAGATAATACAAGTGATATATGAAATACCAACAGCCAATGTGGAAGTCAATGGAGAAAAGATGAACACAATCTCGTTGAAAAAGGGAACCAGATAAGAATGCCCCTTTCCCCCACACATTTAATTTTGTGCTGGAGGTTTTAGCTAACAGCACAAGGCAAAGAAAATACATCAAATGTATTTGCCGTGGGAAGGAAGAAGTGAAAGTATTGCTATTTGCAGATGATATGATTTTATATATGCAAAATTCAAAAAACTCCACAAGGTGAGTAATGGACACAATAGAGGAGTATGGTAGGATACAAGATCAACAATCAGTAGTCTATCAGACTGCTATGCACATCAGATAAGACCACAGAAGAGAAAATTTTTTAAAAGTGGTACCTTTCACAATAGCCAAGCATAAATTGAAATATCTAGGGATATACCTGACTAAAAGAATAAAAGATCTATATGAGGAAAAAAACAGAGTGCTATTACAATAAATGAAGAGTAACCTAAAAAAAAATGGAAGTATATCCTATGCTCGTGAATTGGAAGACTCATTATAGTAAAGATGTCAGTTCTACTCAAGGCACTGTATAAGTTTAATGCTATTTCAATACAGTTACCATCATGCAAAAAATGCAAAAAAAATGATTACCAACTTCATATGGAGAGGGAAGAAGCACAGAGTTAGCAGAGAATTGCTCAAGAAGAAAGACACAATGAGAGGGCTTTCTTTACCTGACTTTAAAACATACTATACAGCCACAGTGGTCACGACAGCATGATATTGGTATAATGATAGATACTCAGATCAATGGAAAAGACCTGAAAACCCAGAAACAAAAACATCAGCATTCAGACATCTGTCTGTGATAAGGGCTCAAAAATATCAAGTGGAAGCAGATACCCTTTTCAACAAGTGATGCCGAACAAAATGGATATCTAATTATAGAAAAACAAAGCAAGACCCTTACCTCACTCCATGCTCTAGAATAAACTCAAGGTGGATCACAGACCTCGAAGTATAACCCCAAACTATTAGGGCCATCCATGAGGAAATTCAGACCAACTTGAAAACTTTGCACAGGGATTACATAGGCTATCAGAAATAGGGAAGGACACAAACACAGAGGAGGCACAAATTGGCAAGCAGGATATACTGAAGATAAAACACTGGTGTACATAAAAAGAATTCACCAAGAGAGTAATAAGAGAGCCCACAGACTGGAAAACCATCTTTAGCAATGACAAATCAGATAAAGGCCTTATTACTAAAATATAAAATACCCTGATAGCTTGCAAAAAGAGGAAAACTAACTGCCCACTGATGAGGTGGGAAAAGAACCTGAACAGAAGTTTCACAGAGGTAGATATCTGAATGATTAATAACATATGAAAAAATGTTCTTGATCATTAGCCATAAGAGAGATGCACATCAAAACAGCAATGAGACACCACCTAACACCTATCCTCAAGGATAGCCTATTTCATAAAATCGGAAAGCAACAAATGTTGGAGGGGCTGTGGGGAGACAGGAACTCTCATCCATTGCTGGTGGACCTGTTGATATGTACAGCCTCTATGGAAATTGCTAAAACAGAAGGAAAATGAGCAACCATACGACCCAGCATTTACCCAGAGCAGGCAAGCCACAAACCACGATCAGACATCTGTGCTCCAATGTTCATCGCAACACAGTTCACAATTGCAAGGAATTGGAAACAGCCCAAATTTTCATCAACTAATGAATGGATTAAAAACTGTGGTACATACTTACAATGGAGTACTACTCACCATTGAAAAGAAGTGATAAATGCATGAAGCACATTGCTGCATGGGAAGAACTGAAGGAAATTATGCTTACTGAAGTAAGCCAAGTGCAAAAGAACATGTACAGATGAGTCCATTGAGGTAAACTTAAAAAAATGGAAATGGGACAGAGGGGGAAAAAAAAAACTATTGTATACAGAAATTCCTGGGCTGATGGCCAGGTAGAATGGCAGGGGTCAGACCAAATCCAGGGCTACATATGATAGCCAACAGTGGTGGGGTGAGGGGGGCGGGATGGTGATGTGTGGAGAGGGAATGGGGTACTAACCCACCCAAGAGGAGGTTATTGTTTACATATCCAATAAGAAAGTGGGACCAAACTTAAACCTGGTGTTCCAGGATGTGAATGCAGCATGACTGCATGGAGCGGGGATCCAGTGAAGGGGTCTGAGGGATCAACCCCAATTCAACTCCGTAGACATTCATCTCTCCCATCAGGGAAGTTTGCTTTGGAGGACAATACTGAAGCTGCACCATGGGGAGTGAGGCATGCTTGACCAGAGCACATGAGAACAAATGAAAGGAGAGGAATAGGGAATGGAGTGCATCCTAGCTCACTGAGCCTTGGAGGTCATGTTCTCACTCAGAACAACCAATGCACAAAGAGGATCATATGGTCGGCCCCACTATGACACATAGGGTCCCTCGCTGACCCAAGCCCTAGGGGGACCACAATGGAGAAGCAGGGTGGGAATTTTACCCTGTATGACCCAAACATGCCATGGCAAAACATTAAGGGTATGCAATAGATCATGGAGTTCCTGAAGAGGTGCCAAGGATATCCTGTGGGGTCAGGGTGGGACACCTCATCCGACTCAACCAGGCGGAGGTCAAAAAACAGACCTTGAACTATTTACAGATTTTTATGTTGTTTTTATCATTATTTTTACTTAAAGATTTTTTGGACCCTGAGGTTTTTTGTTTCTGTTATCATTTCATTTTCTTTGGTCACTTCATCTTAGGACATCTTGGGTTTGGGGGGGGGGGTACATATTGTTATCTCTGCAGGCCTATCTAGATAAGATAGGCTGGATGAACAATCTGGAGGAGAAAACAATGGAAATGATAGTTCCTGGTGGCAGGGGGAGCAGGCATGTGAGATGGGGAAGAGGTGGGAAGGAGGTGGTGTTGACCAACCCAAGAATAATCAGACAAGGGATTCAAAATTAGAGATAAATTGGGTGTGAGGGGCCTGATAGGGATTGATCAAGAGAAATGTAATAGAGAGAAAATACTGAAACCCCAATGGAGCCTGAACATGATAGTGGGACAAGAGGAAAGTAAACGGAAATAGAGGGGGTAAAGAACATTTATAGAGGTCTAAATAAAGACATGTACATAGATGAATATATTTATATATGATGAAGGGGAAATATATCTATGAGCATATACCAATGGGGTTAGTAATTAGACAGCTGATGGGCATTGGACATCCACTCAAGTATTTCTTCAATGCAAGAACACTTTGCTCTATTATGTTTGTATTCCTGACACAATCATTGAAGACGATTGTGTGCATAAACAAAAGTGGTGAAGAAATCTCTTGCCCAACTATAAAACAATGTAGCATCTAAGGTCTTAAAGGCTTGAAAGTAAGCAAGTGAGCACATAGCTCAGAAGCAACAAAGCCCATGTGAAAGAAGCACACCAACTTGTGTGACCATGAGGTGTCAAAGGAATCAGTTATCAGGCTTCAAAAAACTAAACATCATAACATTGCCTGCCCTCCTTCCTGATGTGATTGCTGATGACCAAGGTGTGCATAAGCAAAAGGGGTGAAGAAAGCTGATGGTGCCGAGCTGGGGTCTTAAAGGCTTGAACGTAAACAAGTGGCCATCTAGCTCAGAAGAAATAAAGCCCACAATAGAAGAAGCATGAACTGTATGTATAACCATGAGGTGTCAAAAGACTTAGGTCTCAGGTATCAAAAACTAAAAATTATAACATTATAAATGAAGGGGAGTATAGATTGGGACCCAAAGCCCATCTATAGATGAACCAACGTCTCTTACAGAAGGTTCGTGAGGAGGAGGTACAGTGTAGCAACAATGAAATATGCCACTTTCCTTTGGTTCTTAAATACTTCCACCCACTATCATGATCCCTATCATACCTGACAAATCCAGCTAGACCAGGGTATGGATACTGAAACCGGAAACATGGCAAATTCAGGACAGGTGATCCCTTCAGGACCAGTGGTGAAAGTGGTGTTACCGGGAGGGTGGAGGGAAGGTGGAGCAAAAAGGGACAACCAGTTCCAAGGATCTACATGTCACCTCCTCTCTGGAGTACAGGCAACAGGGAAGTGGATGAAGGGACCCATCGGACAGTGGACAATATGGCAAAAATAGTGATGATTTGTAAATTATTAAGGGTTCATGAGAGAGGGGGAGTGAGGAAGGAGGGGAAATATGCGGAGTTGATACAGAGGAACTAAGTAGAAGAGGATGTTTTGAGAATGATGATGGCAACAAATGTGCAAATGTGGGCTGCATACTATTGGTGTATGTATTGATTGTGATAAGAGTTGTATGAGCCCCCAATAAAATGATTTAATTTTTAAAAAAAGGAAAATTGCTATATAGTCTTGCCTTTTATGCTTTCTTTTGCTTCAATTAGTTTTATCTTTTAAAAACAGCTTTGTTGGCACATAATCTACATATCATATAATTCAATAATTCAATCATATTAAGAAGAGTAACACAAATCTTACCACAATCAATTATAGAACACTTTCTTCTTGTACTCATTGTTCTTAGCTCCCATGTATCTGTATCCTCCCCCACTCAACTCACGAGAAACCATAAATCCAGTTATGTCTCTATAGATTGACCTATCCTGGATAGTTGTCTTAACATCTTCCATATGTGTGCTTCTTTAATTTAATTTTTATTTTCCATTCTTCTTAAGCTGTATTCTGAATTTGTAGTACCCAACTTGTAGTCTATGTATATATTGCACAGCCTCACACACCAAAAAAAAAAAAGAAAAGAAAGAAAAGAAAAATCATCTGCTATCGCATAAATTCTAACAAAATGATCTTCTAGGGCAGAAAAGTGCTGCCCCTTTGAGTTTCCAAATCTTTTCAGGCTTCAGAATGACTGATGGGTTCAACAAACTGTCCATATGGTTATCAGCTCAATGAGCAACCAATTAACCTCCAAGGATCTATATAAAGCTTCCCTGGAAGTCTCTTTTTACCTAATTCTTTTTCATATATTTTTAACCTTTTTTGCCTTATTCTTTAATTTTTGGTTTTGAGTGTTTCTCATATTTAAAATTAGTATGATAAATTAATGAATTGGTATGATTTAATAGCTGAAATTGTAGGGTAAATCACATCTAAGAAACTGGAGCTGATGTTATCCATCCAATGCACCTTTCTGAATCCGCACCCTAAATAACCACAGAAAGAGGCCTTACAAGAGATATCCAAAGAGATCAGTTATCAGGCATCAAAGAACTAAAAAATCATAACGTTGCATGCCCATCTTCCTGATACAGTTGCTGATGACAAATGTGCATAAGCAAATGTGACGAAGAAAGTTGATGGTGCCCGGCTATCAAAAGATATAGCATCTGGGATGTTAAAGGCTTGAAAGTTAAAAAGTGGACATCTGGCTCAGAAGCAACAAAGCCCACATAGAAGAAGCACTCCAGCCTGTGTGACCACGAGGTATCAAGGGATCAGCTATCAGACACCAAAAAAATAAAAATTATTTCATTATAAAAAAGGGGGAGTATAGATTGTATACCCAAAGTTCATCAATAGATAAAGTGACATCCCTTAACAGAAGGGTCGTGGGGAGGAGACAAGTCAGTTTGGGTATAGTGTAGCAACAATGAAATATGCAAATTTCCTCTAGTTCTTAAATGGTTCTTCCCCCCCCACCCCCCCACACACTATCACGATTCCTATTCTACCTTACAAATCCAGCTAGATCAAGGGATATACACTGGTATAGCTAGAAGCTAGAATCATGGGTAATTTAGAACAGAGTGAGAGTGGTGATACTGGGAGGGTGAAAGGATGGTGGAGTTAAAGGTGGGAACCAATTGCAGGAATCTACATACAATCTGGGTACGAACAACAGGGAAGTGGGTGAAGGGAAGTGGACAAGGGAGGATATGATAAAATAATGATAATTTATAAATTATCAAAGGTTCATGATGGAGGAAGAGTGGGGAGGGAGGGGAAATATGAGGAGCTGCTACCAAGGGCTTAAGTAAAAGGAGGATGTTTCGAGAATGATGATGGCAAGAAATGTACAAATGAGGTTTGTATACAATAGGTGTGTATGTTGATTGTGATAAGAGTTGTATAACACTCAATAAAATAATTTAAAAGAAATAAAAAATAAAGACATCAAAAAAAATCATTAGTTGTTGCACTGTATTATTTTGAGTTGGCTAAGTCCAACCCACCTCCTGTTTTTGTCTGACACACAAGTTAAAAATGTCTTTTTATTTTAAATGGTTGAAAAAATTGAAAGACAATAATATTTTATAGTACATAGAAATTATATGGAATTCTAAACTTAGTGTTTATAAAGTTTTATTGAAATGCAGTCTCTCCCATTGATGTGTATATGAACGTTAACCATGCACTATAATAGGGCAGTTGAGTTGAGTGGCAGATAATATATGTGCTCTTCCTAGCACTTCACATCAAGGCAGGTCACACTACAAATTCCAGGAATGCAATTATAACATGACAATATTTTAAGTGTCAGACAGCTACTATATAGTATTTTTCTGGCTGAAAGAGACAAAAATTATAACTCTTTACAAATGAAAGCAGAAATTTTATTTTAAAATAATATTTATAAAAATACCCCCTTGTTACCGACATACTAAGAGCTCAACTACTAACCCAAATATAGATGGCTCAAACCCACCCAGAAAGTCCTGGAGAGAAAGACATGATCATCTGCTTTCATAGATATTACAGCCAAGAAAATTCACATGGGTTATTATGAGTCATATTTTACTAAGGACAGATAACAATACTAGTATTTATATTGGCATGCCAAGGAGGTAGAAATGTTGAAGTGCTTACCTCCTAAGCAACAGATTGGAAGTTCATGGATCCCTCAGAAGAAATTTCTGGCAATATACATCTGAAAAATTCACCATTGAAAATGCTGTACAGCACAACTCTGCTTTGACATGTTCTAGCTTACTGTGAGCCAGTGTTGACTCCATAGCAACTGGTTTAATATTTGCACATGCAAGAGCAGTTTGTTAGAAAAAATAAATGAAGAACCAATATGTCCAAACCTTTTTATGGTGGCATACAATGAATTTTGTATCATTTAGAAAATTTCCTAGCACAAAAAATACAAGGGTGCAATATTTTAGCCAAATATTGGTTTCCAAACCATTATAACAAAGATATGTAGCACATTTTCTAGGGGATAAGAAATTTATCTGACTGGAGAACCCAGACAATGAATACCAAACCCAATTCCACTGCCAGTGAATCAATTCCAATTAGTAGCAACATTATAAGGCAGAGTAGAACTGCTCCCTGGGGGTTCTGAGGCTGCAAATCTTTATGGAAGCATAAAATTTCATATTTTCTTCCCTGGCGCAGCTGACTGGTTCAAACAGCTGACCTGGTGGTTAGCAGCAAAATATGTAACCAACTGCAGAACTAGGGCTCCTTTAATAATGAACACATGCACTCATTCTTGTGATTCAAATAAACATATTGTTCCATGGAGTTGAGTTTTGTAGTACATTTTTATGTCTGATGCAAAGATAACTTTCTCCTGGACTGTTTTTTTAATTATTTTAAAGCTACATCAATTGCTACCATGGAATTTTTATTGTCTTTTTCAGCCTTCATCAGCATTTACTATTTATTTCCACTATATCATTTACAATGAAAACCACTTATACTCTCTCCAGTGTCATGTTTTGTCTGCTTTTCAGGTGTAACACAATTAGTACCTAATAAATTATAAATGGATCAAATAATTATGATATAATTTTGAATAAAGTCTTCTCATCACCCATTTAAGCAATGCAGCCAAAAGTATTGATTGGTCTCAACATGTCAATTAATCTGTGTGCTTGCTCTTAAGAGGATTGATAACTCCTGTGGTGGAGAAAAAGATAAAATTTGAACAAGATACTGAGAGAATCAAAACATGCTTAGATTGAATGATTTTAAGTTCCTGATTTATTACTAAAATGGAAAATTAAATTAGAATTCAGTTTTTATGTGGCTTACTGGAATGAATGGATAGGGAGCTTTCAATCATTTTCCAGGAAAAGGGAACAGAAAGGCATATTAAGACTTACTTTTGATAGCTGGCCACCATTACTTTCTTCACCACTTTTGTTTATGCACACATTTATCTTCAGTGATCATGCCAGGAAAGTGAGAATCATGGAATGCCAATTTCATAAAACAAATTGTTCTTGCATTGAGGGAATACTTGAGTGGAGATCCAATGACCATCTGTTGCCATAATACTAACCCTATTAATGTATGCACATAGAAAGTGTCTGGGGTCTTAAAGTCTTGAAAGTAAACAAGCAGCCATCTAGCTCAGAAGAAACAAAGTCCACTGGAAAAAGCACACCAGTATGTGTGACCACAAGGTATCAAAAGGCTCAGGCATCAAGCATCAAAGAGCTAAAAATTATATCATTAAAATGAGGGGCAGTACAGATTGGGGACCCAAAGCCCATCTGTAGGTGAAATGACATTCCTTAACAGAAGGATTGTGGGTAGGAGACCAGCTAGTTAGGGTACAGTGTAGCGACAAGGAAATATGCAACTTTCCTCTAGTTCTTAAATGCTTCACCCCATCCCCCACTATTATGATACCAATTATACCTGACAAATCCAGCTGGACCAGAGGATGTACACTGAGGGAATTCAGGGTAGATGATGCCTTCAGCACAGAGGGGGAACCAAATACAAGGATCTTCATATAATCTCCTCCCTGGAGTGTAGACAAAGGGGAAGTGGGTGAAGGGAGATATTGGACTAGTGTACGATATGACAATGCAGTAATAATTTATCAATGATCAAGGGTTCATGAGGAAGGGGGGAGTATGGCAGGAGAGGAAGCATGAGGAGCTGATGCCAAGGGTTTAAGTAGAGATAAAATGTTTTGAGCATGATGATGATGGCAACAAATGTACAAATGTGCTTGGCATAAAATGTATGTATGTATGGACTATGATAACAGTTGTATGAGTCCCCAATAAAATGATATTAAAAAAACACTTTTTTTAATCCTTCCCAAGTTATATGATTTGACTTGTGCTTTATACCTCAGTGGCATACACCAAGAAATCTGTGTAATGTTATTTGCATCTAGGATGAAAACTCAGTTTTGGAATGTTCTAAGAACCAGTGGGATTTTCAAAGCAAATATTAAGAATTTAAAAGCAAATATTCACATTGAAATTTATAGGCATTCTATATCTTGGCTAGATTAATTTAGTTGAAAGTTTATATCTATTTGGTTGAAATTATAAGGACTTTTTGTCATTTGGAAGGAGATTTCCAAATTAACAGCTCTGTGGCAACTTGTATCTGACACACCATAATTTTTGTGGTTGTTGCTGTTTGGTATTTTTAACCATTTTATTGGGGACTCATACAACTCTTATTATATTCCATCCATTCATCCATTGTGTCAAGCACACTTGTACATTTTTTACTGTGATCATTTTCAAAACATTTACTTTCTACTTAAGCCCTTGGATCAGCTCCACATCCGCCCCCTTTTCACCATTTTCCCCTTCGCCATGAACCTTTGATACTTTTTAAATTAATATTTTGTCATATCTTACACTGTCCAACATCTCCCTTTGCCCACTTTTCTGTTGTCTATTCCCCAGAGAAGAAGTTATATGTAGATCTTTTCAATTGGTTCCTCCTTTCTACCCAACCTCCCCTCCATCTTTCCAGTATCTCCACTCTCACTGCTGGCCCTCAATGGAAAATCTGTCCTGGATTCTCTGTGTTTCCAATTCTTCTCTGTACCATTTTGCATCCTCTGCTCTAGCCAGATTTACAGGTTAGAATTGAGATTATAATAGTGGGGAATGGAGTGGGGAGTGACAGCATTTGAAAACTAGAGGAAAGTTGTATCCTTCATCATTGCTATACTGCACCCTAACTGGCTCTTCTTCTTCATGTGATCCTTCACATCCTGGCCTGCGGGTCCATAATTTGAAAGTCCTGGAAGGAGGAGCGGGAATTTGGGAGACAGGAGACACGAGAAATGGAGACAAGACAGGATTCTGATCAAGTCTCGTTTATTTGGAAGAAGTAAACCAGTTTTATAGGGCAAGCAAGCTTAGGCAATTAGCATATGGTGATCTTCAAAATTAACAAGTGAATGGCAGCACAGCTGCAAGTCAAGACAAGCAGAAATGCCTTATATATAGGTTATAGGCAATTAACATAGTTACTAACAAATGAAGGTCAGTATGTCTGCAAGTCAAGCTTCAAAGGCCAGGGCTGTTGAAAGTTATAAAGGTGACAGACTACAAACCTCAGGCAATAAACCGTAACAGAGTTCAGGCTACCGTGACTGTCGCCAGGTCAAGCATGTCTGGGCTGGATGGCTCGGGACTTTCTGTAAGGGAATTTCCAGTAACCTACAGATAGGCTTTGGATCCCCAATCTGCACTCCCTCACATTCACAATCATATGACTTTTTTGTTCCTTGATGCCTTTGACACCTCGTGATCAGCCAGACTGGTGTGTTTCTTCAGTGTGGGCTTTATTGCTTCTGAGCTAGATGGCTGCTCATTTATCTTCAAGCTTTTAAGATCACAGATACTATATCTTTTGATAGCCAGGCACCATCAGCTTTCTTCACTACATTTGCTTATGCAAATGTCCTGATTACTTATGCAAATGTCCCACTTTGTCCTGATATCTAGCGATGTTATCAGGAAGGTTAACACAGTTATAATTTTTTCTTCTTTGATACTAATCCCCTCAGGAACTCTGATTACACAGACTGGTGTTCTTCCACGAAAACACACCATAATTAAGCACAAAAATTAAATTATATTTAAAATGTAAGCTAAGAAAGGAAGCTTTGTTACTTTAAGCCTAGAAGATGGGGTTAGCCAAAACCCATCTATCTATTTATTATCTGTACTTGCAATTATGATATAATGAATGTAAAGGGAGAATGAAGTGGAAGAGGGAATTAAATGAAAGCAAATGATTCCCTACCAAATTAAGAAAGTTGAAGAAATTGCAACTTTTAGTCTTACTCCCTCCACCAGCCACTCATGGGAGAAAGATGGGCTTTCTATTTCTGTAAAAAGTTACATAGTCCTTTAAAGAGGATACTGCCAGGTTTAGAACCAAGGAAAGTGGGTATCAGGCATGTATCCTTTTGCCAAGTTTATATTATCTGAATAGTGAACAAATAACTCATAAAGCAACTGGACTGTATGAAGAAGACCATCACAGCAGGAGTGAAGAAAGACTCATTAACCATCTGTGATGTGCAGGTGACATATCACAAGGCTTTCAACAGCAAAATAATGTTGCCAGGACTTTCTTCTGAAGTGTCTCTGGGTGCACTCATGCTGTCAACCTCTTGGTTAGTTGCTGAGTTGTTAAACTGCTTATCTTACCCAGTGTGATAGGTAGATTTGTTGTGCCAACATTGTCAATGAATACATGTGAGATTAATTGAAGGGTGGAGATATGAATGTCTTGGCAAGCCTCGCCTCTCTCTCTCTCTCTCTCTCTCTCTCTCTCACACACACACACACACACACACACACACACACACACACACTTTTGGATCTTTGGACCAGTGTGCAACCGGCTGCCTTGCTTGTTCTGTGCCTCCATTTGCAACGTACGCTACATGTGGGACACCTAATCCATGGACCATGCTACTGTAAGGTAAGATTCCTTCAAACTCTGCTTTGCCACATTATTGGAATATACATCTCTTGAGCTGGGGACTGTGGGATTCTGTCATCTGGCTGTCTGTCAGTGACCTGCCTTGCTGTTTGCTGCCTGGGGTCAGATAGCCTGAATTGCTCAACAGAGGACTACTCGGGGGCCCTCAAGACTTGAACAAATGAATTGCACTGAGCCATTCATACTGCTTTTTTTGTGTGTGTGGCATCACTGCCCTGGTGGGAGTAGGCAGCCTAACCTTGCTCCTGAACAGCTGCTGCTGGATTTGAACCATCAACCCTTTGGGCTGCAGTCCCGCACACAACCACTGTACCACAAGGGCTCAGCCCATACTGCTTTAAAAATTGATTTACTATTTATTTCTTATGCTAGATTTCTATCTTTGTAAATATATATGTGAAATTATTAATGTCCTGGTTTTGTTTCTCTAGAGAACCCTGTCTAACACACCTAGAAATTCTAATGCCACATAGCAATTTATGAAGACAGTCCACATTTGGGTGCAATTAACGGTACCTGAGAATAGGACTAATGACTCTTGGTGGAGCTATTTATTCAGTTGTGATTCATCTCAACACTGTGTAAATAGAATGCTCAATTCAGCTCCATGCTCAAAATTCTTGCTATGCTTGAGCCCATGAAACCTACTATTTTACCAAACATGATGTTCTTCTCCAGGGACTGGTCATTCATGAAAACATATCAAAGCACATGAGACACTCTTGCCATCTTCTCCTCTAAGGAGCATGCTGGCTGAACTTCAGCCAAGACAAGATTGTTCATTCTTCTGGAAGCCTATGGTACATTTAATATACTTTGCCAACACCATAATTAAAATACATCAATTCTTCTTCAGTCTTTCTTATATATTGTTCAACTTTTGCCTGCGTATAATTTAATTGGAAATTTTTACCTGCGTACAAGTTAATTGGAAATTGCTTTGCTTAAGTCAAAAACACCTTGACAGCATATCCTCTCTTTAATCCTTAAAAGTTATGTTTCATAACAGATTTTCCCAGTAACATATATCTTTTGATTTCTTGACTTTTGCTTCTATGGGCATGGATCAAAATAAAATGAAATAATTAAGAACTTCAATCTTGTTTTTGTTTATCATGATGCTGTCTATTGGGCCAGTTGTGAGGATATTTGCTTTCTTTACAATAAAGTATAACCCATACAGAAAAATATAGTCTTTGATCTCCATAAGTAAGTGTTTGAAATCATCTTCATTTTCAGCAAGCACTGGAGCACTTGGTGGCTAAGAACTGTCAACCTTGTGATTAGTTTCCCAGTGTAAACCACTATGCCACCAAGAAACTTTAGTCTTCTTCTTAGGTACCTGTAATAGTATCAACAAGTAGACTACCTCCATTAATATGATGTTGTATATCTTATTAGAGTCCCTGAGGAAGACAAAGAGTTAACATGCTCAGTAACTAACCAAAAATGGGCTGTTTGGATCCACCAAAGACAGTTCAGAAGAAAGTTGTGACAATCGTATTTGCAATGATATGCTAATAAAAAACCCTATGGAGCGCAGTACTACTCTGAAACAGAGTCCCTGTGGGTTGGAAAAACTTCAACGGCACTGGTCTAGGAAAGTAATCTCAAGCTTCAGCACACATCAGAATCTCCAAGGGAACTTTCTGTTTATAAACCCTATTTCAGGACTTCTGAGGTAAGGAGTCAATAACACCCATTTCCTAAGATTTTCTCAGGTGTTGATGGTGTTGCGATCTGGAGAGAATACTTTAAGAATCACTGTGAAGTTGATTCCTGGCAGGCATTTACTGGAGAAGACAAAGGGATATATAATCCATTGGAAAAATAAAGGTTTGTGGTTGGGATTATATAGGTCCTATGATTTTTTCATTGCATGAGGTCTAAATAGAGAGAAAATTTAAAATATTAGATATTTATGGCACTATGATTACATGTTGCGCTGCTAACTTCAAAGCCATCAGTTCAAAACCACCAGCTTCTCCTTGAGAGAAAGATGGGACTTTCTACTCTCATAGAAAATTCCAATCTCTGAAACTCACAGGGGCAGTCCCACTCGGTCCTATAGGCTCACTATGAGTTTGCATATACTTAATGGTAGTGAATTTGATTATTTGTTAGAAAAATGTTTTTACTGCACCAGGAGGATTATGTTTCTCATGCTCTGTGCCCATTTGACTATGTAGTAGCAAAAGGAAACCAATATAATCTTGTAAACATACCCTTTTAGAACATGGTATTTACTCATTTCACATGCCAATTTCAGTTGGTAGGTAAGAAGATCAAGTTTAATGGTATCATATATTCCCAAATTCTTTATTAAAGTAAATAAGTCACCAAAGAACAAATATTGTATAATCTCACTTATCTGCACAGAGGTCAATATTGTTATGATTACTAGTGGTGGAGGATGTACAAATTGGGATGTCAATGTTTTGGAAGTATCTGTTAATAATGATGGGAATGTAGGCAATAACTTCTGGTTTTAGTTGTCAAAAATGATGAACACAATCAATATCTCTGCAAGGCTGTGTTCTCCAGAGAAGCAAAAAAAGTGACATTTGAATGTGTATGGGTATTGAAAGAGATTTATATCAAGAAATGACTCATACAGCTGTAGAAGTAGGTAAGTCCAGTTCTGCTCAATTTCATAGGTCGATAAACAGGAAGCAGGAAAATGAAGCAGATATAAAACAGGCTGGTGGAGGCAGAGTTGAATGAATGCCAGGTCTATCAATGAGTCCTAAGGTGGTGGAATCAATCCAAGGTCAGCAGTAATCTGATGGTTCCTATGATCAGTAATAGCCAAATGCAACATCTTGATCCAACTATAGAAGACTTCTGCACTGTCAGTCTATTCTAACAATAAGCCATACCCTGAATGAAATATCCCTCAATTCTATCAAGGTTGTGACCAGATTGAGGAGTTTTGCCCTATTCTCCAAAGCTGATTATCTGCTTCACAGAGGATTCCACTTTTTGAATATCTCAACCCACCAAAGTAGATGTAGAACCTAGCCATCACAATGTCTATGAGATAAACATGCACAAAAGTGTTGACTTAACTAATGTTGTGTTATATCTTTATTTCCCAGAATAAGAAAAGGGAAAAAACATTGTGACAAACTATCGAGAGCAAAAATGCTAACAATTTAAAAGAGAAAAGAAACCTGTATCTAATAACAAGCACAGTTTTCTTAGTCTATCTGCAGCCTGGGGTTAGAGAGATGTCAAGGCTGGCTTCCTAGAAAAGGAAAAATTGGAGTTTTGAAATCTGTGTGGGTATGAGTTTAACAATTCTCACAACGTGGTGTGACTCAGAGTACTATGGGACTAGGGTAGAGACAGAATCTGAATTTGCACCAGCTTCTTCAGATGAGGTCTAAAACCTTTGGGTTCAGAGCTGTGAATCTGAAACTCTGCACAGTGAAGAATAAGGTATTTTTTGATTTCCAATTTTAAAAATTTCAATATTTCTATTAAATTAATTACTAAAAATACATTCTTAAAATGCAAACTATAAGTCCCAGGGAATGATGGACTTGACAAAATTACCGGGCATCTACAAGAGCTCATACCACATAGAAAACTACAAATTTGGGAGTGACAGAGGGAACAGATGCTGAGAGACTCTGGTGGGAAGCATGGGGAGAGGAGGGAAAGAAGGGAGCTATGTAAATAAGTTCCCCATATATATGACCTTTTGCTTTGAGATACATACAGTTATCAAAGCAGGCTTTGGACCTGGCAGCTATTGGACCAGTTGAGGAAAAACTTTCACAATGTTCTTGTGTAAGTACTCAGGGACTATATATAAATTTTGCAGGTATGAGGAGGAAATGTGAACAAGAGGTTGGTCATCTTACTTTTCATGGTTCTTCATTGTGGTGGCAGACACAGGACTTTATATGATTATCAAAATCCATCCAACTCTATATTTGCAATTAATACACTTTATTGTGTCTTAATTATAACTAGAAAAGGTATCTACATATTCTATTTTATTGTGTGTTAATTATAACTAGAAAAAGTACATACATATCCTAAAATATATACTTAAATTTATAAGCAAAGTATATAAATATAAAATAAGAAATACATATATGCATTCTTCACTTTAAAGCACCATATATATTCCAAGAAAGTTTCAAAATAATCAAAAATTGAATAGTGTTCCAGGAAACTTAATTTTTAAATTATATTATTATCTGAATTGCAAATAGAATACAATGTCAACAGAAGATAGTCTCACATCCAACATCCTGGTATTTACAGGTTAATTGAACTCTAGATTTCTGGCAACCGATCAATGTGCTGACAGCTAATGTAACTTTTGGCTTAGTATTCAGGGTTTTCCAGAACAATTAAATGAAGGTACATAAAATATTCATAATACATTGTTAATTTCAATAAAATTAGCAATAAAATGTAAGACATATTATTATATTAAAGAGGCATAAAATCCATTATCTATTCTTCACAGGTTTCTTTCAATTTCACACATTGCATGACCATGCACGCATAAGTGGACAACTCTGACTGGATTCAACAAGCTGTTTCAGGCAGAGCCATCAAGTGAGTTAACACTGTTGAGGTCCTTTGCAAATAATTTACTATATTTGTTCAATATCCATTTTGCTATGATAAGGTCAGGACAAACAAATTTTTGTAATATCATCTATTAATTATTTGCGTACATATTTGTGTCCATTACTAAATTGCAAATTACTTGTATCAGACTCATAACCTACTCAGTACCAGCTGCTGCAAATTGATTCTGACTCACCACAGTTTTATGTGGAGTAGGACTATATTTATTAGAGTTTTCTTTGTCTCTCTTTAAATCTTTTTCTCTATTTTAGTGAAAGTTTACTCAGAAAATTAGATTCTCATTTGACAATTTCAATACAGATTTTTCAGTGATATTGGTTACATTTTTCACAGTGTGTCAATGTTTTCCTTATTCCCATTCTAGTTTCTCTGTTTCTATTTGTCTTCATTCCATGTCCCCTTTGTCTTTACAGTTTTGATTGAAGATAAATGTTCCCATTTTTACTCCATTTAGGTGGCTATTTAAAGAAGCCACTTTTTCATTTGGCTGCAAGGTGGCTGTTAATCTAGGTTGCCTAGAGAAACAAATTCAGAGCCACTCTCATGTGCTATAAGAACTTTACATCAGGAGTCAATTAAATATCAAGGAGGCATCCAAGTCCATTCCAGCTCAAGTCCATTAAGTCCAAGGCCCTTTGCCATTTGTCAAGTAGCTGTGGGATAATGATGAAGAAAAGTGAAGCATGGTACAGGAAGATTATAGACCAGCAGGTACAGAGGTCCGTGGATTCAAGGTTGGTGGAAACTGGACAGGCTCTGTTGGTCTGCATGGGAGAGTCTCAGCAAGGAGGAAGTTAAAGGAGCAGTGAGAGAGGGAGGTTCCCAGTTTCTTCTTTACAAGAAGCCTATATCCTCAAGGAAGGCATCATCAGGCCGTGACTTGATTGACACATTGTTCCCACCCCTACACTTTCATACATACTCAAGTTGACATAAAGTCATCCACCTACCACAGTGGCTCCTGGGAATGGTTTGAACTTCAAGTTTTAAGGGTAATAAGCTCGGGGGTTTCTTTAGTTTCTACCAGCCTAGTAAGTCTTACAGTTTTTAAGAATGTGAAGGCTCTATACCTTTCTCTGGTTCTATGTGGGAGATATATTTACTAGAAATAAATAACATTTCTAGTACTCCAAGTTATTCTCTGAAGATGCAAGTAGCATTTACCTCCATACAGAAAACCTCTCCTTTTAATATTTTCTGTAATGAAAATTTTGATTTTTCATTTGAATGGTTAAATATTCATGTTTTATTCAGATAAAATCATGCCTTTCCTTCATTCTTGAAATCTTTTTCTACTAGATAAAGATTTATAGATTGACAGTCATTATTATTTTATTCTTTCTAGCATTAAACTGTTTCCTGACCCTCATTTCATCACTGACGCTATACTAGTTGCTATTGTTAATACCCTGTAGGTAAAGAGTTCCCCCAGCCCCCAGTTGATTTATGGTTTTCTCTCAATCTCTTTTTTCACTGGCTTCATTGTGGTGCACCTAACTTCATTCTCCTTTATGTTTATCATTTGTCAGTTTTCTTGAGATTATTGAATCTGTAAATTTAGGTCTCTGACCAAATTTTGGTAAAATCTGGCTTGCCTGACATGCTTCCTTGTTTTCTTCCCTCCTTATACCTTTTCTTACCCTGCGTCCCTCCCTCGGTTCCTCATTTCTATTTTTATTTTTCCTTCTTTATTTTATCATCATTGCCTATTTTTCTTTCTCTTCTCTGAATTCAATTTTATGTACACTACACTGCTTGAAAATATTCCTGGGAGTGTTACTGATGAGTTGAATGTACTTGGAAGAGCATAAAGATTGAGTGAGTATCATGTTTATATATAGATATAGATATATAGATATATAGCAAGTGTTAATCCCAAGTCAATGTCATATGGGAAGACTACAACTCAAATATAAAACTGTAATTTAAAGATGACAAAATCAATGGTTTGAACCCACTAGCTGCTCCATAGGAGAAAAAGGAGGCTTACTGCTTCTGTAAAGATCAACAGTCTTGGACACCCCCAGAGGCAGTTCTATACTGTCTTATAGGGTTGCTATAAATCAGAATTTACTTGATAGTAATGCATAAGGCTACATGACATTGGTCCATAGGTCTCTGAGGCTTGGTTTTTGAAAACCCTACCCCACTTCTAAGATTATTGGTTCTTGTTTCGTGTTTTCAGAGCTTGTCCTTTAAACTTTTATATTTTCATTTTTAATATATTTTCTACTCATCTGCTGGGATTTCTTATTCTTCATTCACTAAGAATATGTTTTAGTAAACTTTAGCATTGTTAAATAAGTACTTTAAATTCCTTTTCTGCTAGTTTAATATCTGGATCATTTTAATCTACATTGATTTTTTTCCAATAGATCATGGATTGTTATATATATACCTTTGGATTTTTACTTTATATGTGAACCATATGTTGAACTCTAAAATCTCTAAAAATATGCATTGATATATTTAATCAGACAGGTAACTTGACTGAATTAAAATTCTGTTGTGGTTGGTTGAGGCTGAAAGTTTGTCCAGTTCTTTTACTTTCAATTGAACTGCTTGGAATCTGTTCCAATCATGTATAGTTCAGGAGTGAGCCAAGGTTTGCAAGAAAATTTTTACCCAGAATGCGGAGTTCCCCTTATGACCATTTCCTTACCAGCACTCCCTCAAGCTTTCCATTTTAAACTCAGTCTTCTAATTCTTCAAGATAATAAATTTACAGTTCTGTATTTGAGTTGCAGTGGTCCCGTATGACACTGACTTGGGACTAATATTTGCTTAAAAATATATATACATGTATATAAACATTATACTCACTCAATCTTTATGTTCTTCCAAGTACATTCATCCCGAGTATCTGTCTACTTTTGTTTAATTTGTTGTTGTTGTTGTTTTCCGTTGGAAGATGGCATGCCAGAAACTACTATATCTCTCACTGGAAAGAAAACTATCATAATAGTCTTAAAATATGAGGATAGCACTGATATATATATATATATAT